>JAPMOB010235960.1:0-15048 GCA_029875015.1 Lepomis gibbosus
GTTAAACTGCTCACAAGTAGTGATAAGGGTTCACACAAAGGAAAGTGTGGGACCCAGTCACCATACGTGAGTTTTCATTTGCCATGTTTGACATAATATCAGAATTGGTATTTAAAATTGGACCTCCTGTTGACAGCTTAAGACTGTCATATTATTTGTAACACTATTCCTTTATTTCTACATGATTTAAGGTCTGTTTTGTTCCTGAAATACCACTTTTCATCAAACTAAAATTGTGGCATTTCATATTTTTAGCTTAATTCATGTAAAAAGCAAAAACTGTGGCTTGTAGTTCATAAAAATGGACACTGCTGTGGTCACAACTATAAATTGTCAGCAAACAATTATTTGATTTATTCTCTTTCAAAACCTGTAGTAGCAGAATACACCTCCATTTCTCTTCTTTGTTAATAGACATTTCAGATAACATTATTTGTCAGAGCAGCACTTCATGATACTGTTTATAATTTAATCAATGAAACTGATCATATCTGCACACAAATAATCCAATAATTCATTGAGCTGCCTGCTTGTTTTCATTCAGTTTTATTTCTATAGCACGTAATCAAGTTATCTCATTGAACTGTTCATATACAGCAGGTCTAGACCGTACTATAGTAATATTATTTATAGACCCAACAATTATCATGTCAACATATCAATTTAATAATGAGGACAGTGGCATGTTGATCTGAACATTCATTTATTCCCTTTAGCCTCAGAAGACCAGTGTTCCAACACTAAAACCTCCCCCAGTATCAAAACTGTTCCTTAGTTATTAAGCTCTCAAGATATTGGCCCCAGTAGGAAATTATAAATTCTCGACGACTGCTGATAGCAGTCTTATTTCAGTATCTTGGTGATAGGCGGAAAGCGGACTTACCAGTCGTTGGCCGCTCGGTGAAAAAGGCTGATATGGAACATGTCATTTTTTAGATGATAAACTTGTTTAATTCCACTGTGCTTGACACAACGCTGAGAATATGCATGAGTGAATATGCATTATTAAAACGGCCTGTTCAGGCAGTCCTAACGCAATGAGGAGAGGGGTCCTCCTTGTTAATCTTGCAGGCATTCCCTACTGCTGACTGTGCGTGCATCAAAAGTTAAAGGCTCTGTTTCAGGTCTTATTTCATAATCATGTGCAGCGTTTGCAAATTTTTCCTGAAGATTTTGGAAGAGGTTGAATCCTGACAGCCTTCTTGGATTAATTTTATATCTGTACATGGATGTCAGAAATGATGACTCAAGCGACACATTTATCTTTTCATGTTTGTTAACATTGGAGGTGTGTGGTGTTTAGCAGAAAATAGGCCCAATTTGAGGCAAATGAACCATTATGTTTGAAGGAAAATGTTAACATGTTTCAACAAACAGACTTACTGTATATGAGATTGGGTAAATGTCCACATAGTTTTGCAAGAATATGCTCATTTCAAAGCTCATGTAAATGAACTGTTTCTCCAACAGACTATAATAATTGAGTTGCAGTTCCATAAACATTAGCAAATTTATAAACTAGCCAATGAGTTTTAAAACATCCACCGCAGTATCAGACAGTATGTAAAATTGAAATTGCACTCTACATCTTCTTTCTGTCTCATGTTATGTTTTTGAGAGCTCCCACATCTTTATGCAAAAGAGATTTCATTAGCATATTTTGAGAATTTATTAGGATTAGTAGGAAACTTTGTCAAAGCCATCTCCCACAATATCAGAAACCACATTAAAGGAATGTTTATCTGTTTTCAGCTTCTACCTTGATTTTTATTACACTTAATTTCAACAGGAACAAAATGTTGGTATGTGTGCTACCTTTGAAATGTTTGCAAATTGCAGCTGTTATGGATGGCAAATTGTGTTTTCTCCTTTTTCCACAGGCAGACAGGGGAAGCATTCCTAAAATCTTGGGAGTGCACATTTTGATTTGTGAGAATCTGACTTTGACATCCCAAGTGTGTTCGTCAGTCTCTTAACAGCCCCGGAAAATAAACGTCGGACAGGCAGACATGGGCATGCAAAAATGCCCTTAATGAACATTTATCTGAATTACTATTGTCACCCCTCGTTAGTCGTCATTTAAGTCAGCAAACAGCTGAGTATCAGCAAATCTTCACTTGCTGAAGCCACAGCGCAGGCCCTAATGTGGCCCCCGGAGCAAGTCCAAGGACTTGAGGGAGGCATGCGTCAATAACAGTAAGCCAATTAAAATCACTCTTCATTTAAGTTGTGATCTCTATTGATTTGCCTTTCAATTCTCATCCATCACACCAGCAGACTGCCTTGAAGGATAGGAGGGATAGACTGTCGGAATGATTCAGTTTCTCCACTGTTGCTTTACCAAATAGCAGCAGCTTTCCAAAGAATCAAGGCGGCAGGTTACACAAGCTGTGTAGACTAAACAAAACCCCGAACCCTTCAAGACTGAAAGCTTGTAGATTTGATTCTGTTGCTAGGCTGCAGAGAAAAATAGAAGCTGAAATTAAGGCATATCAAAGCAAACACAGAAAAGAAAAAATAATCAAAAATCAATGTGGATTCAGATTATAAAAATGTGTTTGAGCTCAACTATCAGTTTTCAAGTATGAAAACTTGAGTTTTCATACTTGAAAGTTTTCATTATGTATGAAAACTCATCTACTCTTGACTTTAGCCTGCTGAAATAAGCACAGATCTTCTTAACTAAATGACACAATGCTGTGTGATTTTTCATTGTCTCCCAAAACAACCCATGTCAGGATTTTCTGATTGGGGGGCCCTAAGTCTTTCGCCAGTGCCTGATCTGTTACCTCCATGGAAAGGGTTCTGGTATCTTTTCAACTTATCATTGTTGATCCTGACAGCACAGAGCAATGATAAAACAACACAGTTGATGTATCATTGCCCACGCTTTGTTTTACTCTGACCATCAGCACTGAGATGAGTGCTGAGACATGTTCTTCACTGGTGTCAAATCCGTCAAAGGCAGTCTGCGTGATGATCAACTCCATGTGAAGGTCAAACAGAAGATGTGCAATGGCCCAGAGGTTTGTTTTTTTGTTGATCTGATGTCGTCTCTCCCTCTCCAAGAGGCATAGGGAATGGGGGTCAAGCAGCAGGGTGGGTGTTTGTGCTAGTGACTTGACATGAATTGTAAATGAGTGAATAAAAGTGTGTATGTGAACGTCCAACTACGCAGCACTGCTTCAGCCTTTTTTCTTCTTCTTTTTTTTGCTTACTTTGATTTAATACTGTCTTGTAAGCATACTTAAATGTTAATAATTCCAGTGCTTGCGGATGCATTTCTACCAAGCTCTCTGTTTTCTTGCAGACTCAAAGGCCTTGAACTGTCAGTGTCTTCCCCCCCGAGCACATACAGCACACTGTATCAACTTTCTGGTTCAGCAGCTTTGATAATAATCTGACCTTACCTGTTTGGTTGACTTGGGGAGTTATGCTTTTCATACTGCATGCTGTAAGAACAGTGCAAAGTGGGAGTGAGTATTCATCTTGATGCCTTAACCCTCCTTTATTTTGCAAAGGTTATTTTGTGACAACAAACCTCCTCTAATGCAGTGTGGTCTGAAGCAGATTTATCCTGGACTGAGGCCATTTTTTCCTCCACATATCACTGCCAATTAACATTAATAGCTGGCAAGAGATGGCACCTCCATTTTCATTACCATCCCCTGATAAAGAGCACCCACACAAACACATGGGAACAACACGTTAAAAGGTCACGGTGACAAGGTGACAAGCTGGTGATAACTGTGAACTTTGGCAAAATAAAAACCAAATAACCTGGATTTTGCTATGAATTTTATACAAAATATGGTTGAAAACTGTACCACAAGGCCATATAAATTATTACATGTAACTTTCATAAAATAATGATACACTTGAAGAAGGGTGCTGTTATGCCTTTGATTTATTCATAGTGGCATTTCAAAGAATGTGTGTACTGCTGACAGACCTGAAGTAGGTTATCTGTACTCCTACACTTAATACACTCTGAAAGTCCGGGGCACATCTGGCTCTCTTCCAGCCTTTATTCCTGCCTGCAGGCTGTTTCCTTTTCATGCCTTCTACACTATGTTTTACTGCCTTGACAAGGCAGCAGAGGTGGCAAGTACATTTACTTGAGTACTGTACTTTGAAAAAAATTAGGTGCTTTACTAGATTTTGTTTTTGTGGGTTTTAACTTTTCTTTCATTTAATTTCAGAAGAAAAAAAATATTCAGCACTTCACTATTTCACTTCACTATATTTTTCTTAGTTTTATTACAATTTAAATCACACAGGACTTTTATTTGTGTCAGTAATTTTTTTAATGACGTGTTGATACTTTCCCCACTGTAAGGCACTGAATGGGCAGAGAAAGCTCTTGATTCAATGCCGCCACAATTGCATGGCGTGAACCATGTAGACTGTAAGAGGTTTGCTGATATCTAGCTTTAGAGAATGCGGTTGAACTGATGTATTAATTTATTAAGAATTCCAAATGTAAGGGAATACTTATTTCCATGCCAATGGATCCTTTGTATAATCAATTAATCTAAGTAAGATTAATTATCTTAATTGAAGGCAAAATATACTTGCTTTTTGTCTGACAAGATATTTCACTTGTTTCAAGATTTTTTTGTCCTTAAGTAGCAGATAATTTTGCTTATATAAAGTAATATTTCCTCCATTTGAATGCTTTTTTCCCCTTGTTTTTGAGAGCTTACTTTTTGCAGTGCATTTCCATAGAGTTCTTTGTGAAGAAGCAATATAATTATAGAAAAGCTTTTCTGAGTTAAATTCAACTTTTATGGCTTAGACTGACTTGCACAAGAGTCTGCAAACTGCAAAGCTAGACAACAGAAAACTTTTAACTTCATTACCATCAAATCCAGCTACATGATGTCAGTAAATTGCATGGATTTCCACCTGACTGAGTGGTCTGCAATGCTTTACACCAAAAGATACCAGAGCAACAAAACCAGTAAAATTTCTTATCCTGTAAGTTCGGTTTTCCCTTTAAGAAACACTTGCTTTGCTGCTGTTTAGGAAACATTAAGGTTTGGTCACTGGAGGTGATGTGATGTTTCAGATTGAACAATTTTCCTTTTTTAAAAACTAAGTTTTCTTTTCATTAAACATCTTCTTTAGGTTTGACCATCATACATTTTAAACTACAAAAAAATGTTTTCACAGAGATGAGTTTAGAAGGTTAAAACTCACAGTTAATGATTTCTTAATGTGCTTGCTTGGAATTGTGTTTTCTAAGTCTGGCCATTGCAATCATTTATGCAGACATGGAGCAACCTGAGTATTAAATTCCTGCTCGTAGGTTTGAGTTGCAGCCTGTGTTGCCAACAGATGTCACAGTGGGATGATGGTCCTTGATGCTGCCGAGGCTTCACCATAGCAACGCTTTGCCTGTCGCACCCTGGCATGAGCCGAGGAGGCCCCTGGCAGCACTCGCTCTACTCCTCAGTGCCGTGGCAGCCCCGGTGTTCCAGGCCACCACATTGTTTCGGCACTGATTAATTACCATCCTGATGAAATGTGAAGGCTCTGAAAATGTCACAGGGATGACATGGGCTTGTCAGTGTGGGCCAGCAGGGAGGAGCATATTGCACACAGACATCTGGAAGGATATGGAGCACCAGCCGCTTGCTGCCTTTTCAAGGAAAGAACTTATTATTACTGTACCTGAGCTGGTTTCTGTTGGATTTTATGTAACTATCTTTTATTGTATCTTTACAATGCCAAAATGTGTTCACTAAGTCTGGCTTTCAAGCTGATGCTCTCTCTTTAGTGATTGAATGAAATGTAAGCCCAATTAAAGTCAAAGCAATTATTATGCAATGTCAGAAAAGTGTTTTTGCTCTCCTAACTTAACAATCAATATTAGCTCTGAGCAGTAAACACCTAATTATATAATTATGGCAATGCCTCTAAACAAACACTGAGCTCTTCTCCTTTGGCTGTCAGCACACAATAACCTCTCATGCAGATGTACTGTAGGTTCAAGATGTCTACAAAGTGTTTAATCCATTTGTGTTGGTGAAAAAAGCAGAGGAAGGTATAACGCCTGATGAAAAACACAAATGACATACCAAATTTCCCTGATGAATTGGTCCATTTGCTGAAATAAATTGAATTGATGCAAATGATCCCAGAGGAGCAGAAAATTGTTCAGCTATGGATGAAAACCGGCTCCGAGCTGCAGCACCTACAAGCAGCCAGGGTTTTTTGTATTACACATAAGACTTGTAAAGATGTGCTGACGGCCCCTGTTCATCCCACTTAATAAGAGCATTTTTTCCCCTCTGAGCTAAAATGTTTGCTAATTAACTTGGGACAAAAACAGGAACACATGCAATTATTTAAATGAATGAGTCTGATTTCCTTTTGTTATTATATGAGAGATACATGTGTTGAAATCTGAATTATTGCTTCGCTTCACAGAGTGGAAATGCAATGTTTGTTTACCTGTTGTTTTTTTTAGCCCATCTGAAAACCCTACATTTAAACATGAGGTATCTGTATGGTAAAGCATATGTATCTTCATGACCGGGCAGCTGCCAGTTCATGTTCAAACATGCTAACAAGATATAATTTCATGCTAATTCCCAGTTAAGTTTTGGCCTTTCAAAGTCACGTACAAGGAGCTTTCTTTTTCCAGCCAAACATGTTCAAGTGTGGGGGTGAAGCAACATCATCAGAATTTATTGATTTTAATCTTTTCTGTTAGTTTTTCTCCATTTTGGCAACAGATTGTCACACATCCATCTCTCATCATCGCCACTTTGAGGTCGCGAAACATATGGCAAAACCCCAAGAATAGCTGTGTGAGCAGATGTTATTGCTTCATTTAAATGCTTTTGATCTTGAATGATTAGTGTCCATCGGAGCATTTCCTTGTTTGGTGTCCTAATGATCGGGCTGCTGTGACAGCGTGTTTCCTCATGCTGGTTTTATGGGCAACTTATCCACACACCATTACCAGTTCCAGATCACTGATGTCAGCACTGTAGGTCAATTTATAATGTGTAGTGGAGTATTATCAACTCATGTGACTGCACAGAGAACAACATCATTAATTCAGCAACATCGGTAGATATATAACTTGTGTTTTACCTGACAATAAACAGATGTGTTTCACTTGTCAGTCAAAAGAACTGAATATACAGTATATATATTAACAAGGTTTAAAGAAAGTGCACAGTGTTGCTCTCTCCTTCCTTTGACCTACTCTGAGGAAATCAATGGTCAGTTATAGTTGAATTGCCAGGGCTGAGGTAGATCCTGGGTCTTTAGCTTTAAGGCAGAGCTCCTCTTTTAAACAAGTGTCTCCCCCAACCATCACACAACCCTCTTTTCATCCAACCTTATAGCAGCAGCAGCAGCACCCAGTGTGTTGCTTTTTATAAATGCATGGTTAATTTATCACATTAACATAATGAGAGATCACCAATAAATTCATCTTGGAGATTCTCCAAAAAGTGACAGAACTAGTTGAATGAATTTAATAACACATCTAAACCTGCAAGGCTTGTGTAGGGAATTGGCTTAATGCAGAAAAAATAAAACCTTTGAAACTAAAGTTTCTCTTTCCTCAGGACTTAATTAATGAGCATGATTCTTAAAGTCTTGCATGAGTTGAAACCAAGCAGGAAGCTTCAGGTCTGAGACACGAAGCCAATGCGGAAGTCCCTTAAACCTGCATTCTATCGAACAGCCAGCAGGGGAGTATTCTTCTCGTTGCAAAAAAAAGTCCGGTTCCATTAGAAATAATGGTGAAATTACCCTACTTCTCACCTGATTCATTACCTAAGTAAAGATTTTGATAATGAGTTTATGGTCTCAATTGCTAGTTTCAAGTATTCCTCATTACAACATGATGTTCATTTAGTAAATGATGGTCCCATTTAGAAGAAAATAGACCATAAAGCAGCTGTTCACTTTCTCTGGTGAGTTAGTTTTAAGACTGTTCACAAGACAAAATTGACAGTCCTGTTAAAATGACAGTTAATGTGAATTACAGATTCACCTAGCTGAGCAAACTAGCTAGCTGCACACAAGGCTGTTAGCTCCACCGTCTCGTCCAAACACATCTGGTGCCGCTGGTCTAACAGCCAAACTCGAGGCTTCAAAACGGCAGTCCACAAACAAATGGGTGACATCGCGATGACTATGTCCACTTTTTGTATACAGTCTATTGTTGAAACAGGAAGTGAGTAAAATAACCAAACATCTAGAGATGTATGTGATGTTGGGTGGTAATTGGCTCCACTATGGATGTGAGGATTCAAATGTCGTTTTTAAGATCACACACAACATTGGTTTTAATATTCATTCTTTGGATAAAACAATAAACAGCATAGCAATCACGCTGGTCAAACCAGACACACATGGTACCAAATCCTCTTGTCACATCAGTCCATATAGGACTAATACTCTTCATGACTTTCTTGCAATGCCAACAGTACCAGTGCAGGAAGTAGTGTGCCTGTGAGCGAGGTGGAGAATAAGGGTGCGGATGTTGGGGTGCTCGAGAAGTGTGTAGCGAATCAGATTTTTTTTTCTCAGTTGGCATTCCATTACCAATATAATGAGAGGTTTTGCAGAATCATCTCATATTGACAGTCTTGCTGGCCATTGGATTGTGTCAAATATTGGTTGTCATTATGGATAGTGTAGTCCCTATTGTGATGGTAAACATATTGTCACCGCAGTAGTAACACAACATATTGTTACAGCAAGTGCTTCAGACTTTTGGAAAGAATTTTTCCTGCAAATCTACTTGTCAGTGACACAGGAAGGAGAACATCTGTCATTAAGTGACAAGATGTTGTTAAAAGACTTTTTGTAAAATAATTAATTTATGCCCCATTGTGGTGTATAGTTAGTTTATGTGTATTGTGCGTACATTGTATTTATTTTTATCTTTATTTATCTTTACCTTCTTTCGCAGGCATGTAAATTATACAAACATCATACTGGACAAGAAGACTTATTGTAGTCTTGTATTTTTTAGCTGTGGTGTTATTTTATTATGCCAAAGTTGAGTGTTTTCACATCAAAAAACTAAATATAGAAAGTACTTGATGAGCTGAAACTGTAAAAGTATTTTAATTGAAGTGTCTGGTATAGGATTTGCTCATTAAGCCGTTTAACAGATATAAACATCATACAGTCTTTGCCGTGTTTATTTCTGGAAGGAGAAGGATATGGCAATTAGATTAAGTAAGGAAGACTTCAACAACACCTATAGTCTTCTATTAAGATCATATAGCAGATTCCATGCAGGGCTCAATATAAAAATGCTGAAATATGTCTCACAATGTGATATCATCAGTATCCAACTTGCAATAATAGAATTTATTAGTCCTTGTGATGCCATGTTAGGCTGTTTGTTAGTCGGGTGGTGATTTCCAATGAAAGCAGTCAGTCAGCTTCATACTAAATGGTTTAAAAAAGACACATTATTCCTGCATGGAAAACCTGCTTACAGCGTACACAATGCCCATTGCTGTTAGACTTTAATTATTCTTACTTCAGACCATCTCTCAACATCAAAGGCAGTGTTTGGGGCAGAAGTCAGACCGTTACCTACATATCAGAATAGAGTGGGAGCTGATTTACAGGAGGAATATTCCTGCTGAATGGTAATTAGCTTTTTCAGCTCCAAATTTGCAGTGACCCTCTGCCCCTATGCTTTTGAAATGCTCATGTGATTAGGAAGGTCACGCAGAAAGAAGCAGAAACGGGGAACAAATTTTCCAAACACACAGATGATTATACAAGCTTCCTGTTTCATCTGCAAATGAAAGGGTCTGAAGTGTCTAGACAACTTTGGTTTTTTTTGGAGTACATGTCTCTTTAAAAAATGTAGTTCAGACTGTGAACTTTTCTCTGAATCACAGTGGTCATCAGTGGTTTACACCTTCTCACCTTTCATTTTTACACTGTTTACTTAAAAATATGGTGTAAACACAAAATTCAGATGTTATAGGATTCACAGCACACCACTAAAATGCACCAATAAGCAAACATCAGCCACATCAACACACTTCGCTGAACAAAATTTAAAAAAACAAACAGCCTGTCCTTGGGCTTGGTTTGGGCTGATCAGAGGGGCAACCTAAAGACTCAGAAAGTGTGTAATGAGGATTTTACTGCTTATGGGGAATGGAGGGAAACAGTGGTCTGCTGCCCTGGTGGCTTGTGCTGGGGATCAATGGTCATTAATCTTTCTAGAGAGGCTCCGGCTGCACTTTTTAGGGGGTAGAATGATTGCTGACCCAAGTACAGGATGTCTTTCTGGGTCCAACATGCAAGGTTTTTTGTGTTTGGACGCCACAGCACTTCTCGTCTGTTTTGTCCTGCTCCAAGCGGACCTAACTCAGGGCGGAGACTCAAATAGAGTGCAGATGCAAATCATTAAACACCAGCTGGCAGACACCAATTTACTGCTCTCTTCTCTTTTGTGATTCAGCAGTTAAATATTTTGTTAATTATGTATTGTCATTGCTGTTTTTTTAGTAGGCTCTGAAAGAGGAATTTGAACAAATAAAAGTTTATAACATGGGATGGAAAATGACCTGGAAACTGATATTGTTTACAACAAGTAAACTCAGATCATTTATCTAAGTGAAAGTATGAATACAACAATGAGAAATGCTCCATTTCATGTAAAAGTACATTCAAAATTCAAGTATAAGTAACAGTATAAGCTAAATATATAAATATATAAAATATATTTACACAGATTGGATTAGATTTCATCAGTGAATACAGATGCATCAATGTGGTTGATGGCAGGTTGAGTAGTACTACAATATACAATTATGAAAATAAATATAGTGGGATCTAACATAGATGACAGGCCCATCAATGTGTCTCAAGGTATGAGATGATTAAATGGGATAGGAAAGAGAAAAAAAGTTCTGCTTCACAAATTAATATTAATGTGTGCAAAATACTGAATGATTTGACCTCTTTGAGCCTTGAAATGTTATTTAAATGAGATTATCTAAGTTGTAGGTGAAACTGCTAACAGCAAAGGTAGACGTGACGCAGCTAAATGATCTGAATTGGATCTGCAATTTAATAAAGTACTATATTTCCTTCTGAAATGTCTGAAGTGTTATGATGCAGTTTTATATCTCTGATACTAACTCAAAACATACAATGTCTTAAAAAGCATTTAACAACACTCTCGACTCAGCTACACATTTACTGTAGCTTTTGAATGTAATATTGGAAAATTAAAACTTACAGTCTTCACTAAATATTATTATCTAATGTAAAACTGAAACACTAATATTTTAAACACTAATATTGTCTGTAAAATGCAATCATATTATGTTGATATTTTACTGCTCCAAGTTTAGAAAATTACCAATAAACCACCCAGGAAGAAAAGAGCAGACGTCCCTACTGCTGTGAAAAATATAAAATATTTGGAGGGTACCTTTCCCTCTCAAGTGAAGACACAAAATTTAATGACATCAGTGTATGGTTGAATAGTTTAATGAACCTGCACATATAATCCCTGTGTGATTCAGCCACCCACACAAGCAGCTAATGTAACGTCATAAAGAATTATAGGCAGCGATCTAAGTAAAGTGGTGCTGTCACCACACAAGGCATAATAACAGTATTTTATACACTCTTACCAATATTAGTGCAATCTACCATGGGGTATTGTACTATATATTACAATGTAACATTCAAGTAGGCAGGCAACCTATTGCCATTCATTGTATGGTTTACTGTCTTGTAAAAGCTACAGGAAAAAAGAAATAAAATGTTTTATCTTATGAGAAGATTATTTCAAAGTTAGTGAGTATTTCACTTTCTCCCTCAGGTCAACACAGCCTGAATAACTAAACACCATTCAGTTATGGAGAAGTTGGTATCCTTCAGCTGTCCTGCATTGTGCAGAGCTGTGTTTTCGGGGGTGTAGACTGTAAATGCAGCCCGGACCTTACCAACAGACACAGCGCTGCCTGCCTGGAGTCAAGGGCACTTAGTGACATGATACTAATAGAGGTTGGCACTGAGACATAAAAAATACAAACACATTTAGTTAAAAGGGCTTCAAGGATCTCATAGGGCAAAGCTGTAACTCTTTACACCCCAACAACATCAGCAGTGCTTTTAAGGAACCATAAATATGAGGTTTTCAAAAGAAGTAATTCATATTTGACATGATTGTTACCATCTACATTCAGTACCCAATATGATAAAATACATGAAAAGTATGAGACAGATTCCTAAGTTTTTGTCTAAGCCGTCTGTGCTTTTTGTCAAATGCCTGGCATTTTTGCTTGGCATTTTTGACACGCACTGTGTACATACTAATCCTATAGTGTGTACCACGTGCTAATCATAATATAGCAGTTTAGTATACAGAAATATCAACAAGATACTTTACCATTTTATACTAACAGGAAATGGCAAACTGCAGGTACTGCCAGTTAAAATTTACAAAGGGTTATTTCACCACCAACCACAATTTGTTTAATGTTTCTCCATCGTGAGTAGATCCTCTATTTCCTTTGTGCATTGCATTGTGGAAAAATAATGTGTGTCAATGGCATAAACAATTTTGGTACTTTGTATGCCTACTGACTGCTATGACTGTAGGCTACTATTCATGACTTTGTTAAAATCAGTATGTAGTGTCAGCATGCTAACATGCTCACAGTGACAATGCTAACATGCTGATATTTAGCAGGCACATTTGCTAATTAAGGGGCTCTGATTGAGCAGTGGATAAGAGTCATGACTTTGGTGTGGGAGACCAGAGTTCAGTTCTCACTGTGACACATCCAATGTGTCCCTGAGCAAGAAGCTTAACCCCTGGTTGCTCCAGAGGCATGTGACCTCTGACTTTTTGTAAGTTGCTTTCGATATAAGTGTCAGCTAAATGAATAAATGTAATTAGCACAAAGTACAGCTGAGGCTGATGGGAATCATATTTAATCGTGCAGGTGTTTGCTCATGAACCAAAGCATATTGGGCATTTGGTTTATAAGTTTGATCTGATGATGGATAGATGGCTAGATGATAAGTTATGGGATCACCAATGTTATTACAATTCATCCTCAAAGGGAAATAAATGTCATATATGCTGTTTATATTGCTTGTAATTGGGATGAAGTAAAAATCTGTTGAGTATTTTAACATAAAATTGTTTGATGGTGTTGAATCAAACACCCCAAAATGCCGCAGGTCCATCAGACCCACGAACACTGGCTGAATAACATAAATATGAACACCACACATAGAGCAACAATGCCAGCATGGCTAAAAAAACAGTCACTGGTGAATTCATTCATAAATCATGAAGTTGTATTTCTGTTTGTGGTGACTTCACCAACCCTGCAACCCTCAAGTGTCATGTATCTTTCTTCAGTTTTACTAAAATGTCATTAAATACTAAGTAGTATGCAGTTAAATACCCTCTTGCCTTTATTTTTGACACACTGGCAGATGGTGTTCCTGGTTATAAAACTAGGCTGACTTTAATGAAAGATGACACATATAAAGGCAGTAAATAGCTTAAATACAGTAGTCCATTGCTGTCACCACACTGCAAAAACTGAGCTCTCAAAAACAAGAAAAAAAGCATTAAAATGGGGGGAAATTACATAAAATTAGCAAAATTATCTGCAAACAGAACAAGAATATTTGACTTGCTATTTAAGGCCAAAAAAACATGAAACAACTGAAATTACATACATAAAAGCTGCCTGGTAAGAAGAAATATCTTGTCAGACAGAAAACAAGTATATTTTGCCTTCAATAAAGATAATTAATCTGATTTATTATAAGATTTTAGTTTTTGCAGTGCATATGAAGAAAAGCTTTTACAGTACATGTAAGTGAACATTTGACTCCAATGCTGCTTTAATGTAAACACCTCCAACATGGCAATGCTCTACATGCATCACAATCCTTCCTTCTTATAGTCCTTTTTTTTACTGTCTTCATGCCCACATTTCTTACCTTTGGTCAGTATCACAATGGCACTAAGGAAATATTTTATACATTCAGCTCATTATTCACTATGTCTAATTAATGCTACACTCAAAATAAGGAAAGTGCAATGTAGCATCTCCTGCCTTTCCCTGTAGGGGAATCCATTTAGGTGCAATGTAAAATCCTCTTTGATGTAGAAGTCTATTTTCATTGGTATCCAGAACTGTTGATGCGCAACACAACAGCTGACCCTCTAATTTATATCCCAAAAGGAATTCATTTTGCTGCAGCCCCTATAGCTATTTATACTTTTAATTTAATTTTTATTATATATTTCTGGGATTTTACTGAATGTTTGTGAATCCTCTCTATCATGCATTTACCACACCTTGTATTAGTTGATATTTGTCTGTGATGATATAAACCATTAAACAAAGGTTATAATCACATACAATGTTTTTAGTGGGTGCAGGAACAATTTGAACACAACTCAGATCCTTTACGTAAGTAACAACAATGACAAATACTCCATTACAAGTAAAAGTCCTGCATTCCAACTAACAAATCCACCTAAAGCAAAAATACCCTTTGGAAGGCCCCTTCCAAAGGGTCACAAGATAAATCTGAGGCGTTGTAAGATGATTTTCTCCATCAAAAATACAGGTAGTTTTACCTTTTCAAAATACAAAAAAGTGCACAGTGACGGACACTCACGAGAAAGAAGTATTGCAGTTTTTCAATTAGAGTGTCCCACTTTTTGCAAACATCTATGAGCAAAAATAAGAACTGAAAAATTAAGCTCTCAACTGCAAGATGAGGATAAGTAAACAGCCTCCTTGTTATTGCATGAGTAGAGTTTTGCCCCATAGCAGGCTGTGGTGGTTTAATATTTAATGATATTCTCTGACTCCAGGAGAAAATTTTGGCAAACTACAACTGTGAAGAAACCCCAATTATATTTATCAATGCAATGTTGTTAAAAACTGGACTGGACTTTTAAAAACTGTCACATATGAGAAGTCGGTATGAAGTGGTTCTGGCAAGGTTGTCAAATTACAAATAGAGGGTCTGTTTGTTATTTATGTT
>JAPMOB010235961.1:0-15931 GCA_029875015.1 Lepomis gibbosus
ACGCAGCAACAGCTGCATCCATGTTAGCACGTCACGTTTGATGTGGTAATTTCACAGTAGGCAGACGCACAGGGTCGAAGACTTGTTCTCGCCCCCTACAGTGCGATTCGGCGCTAAAATATCAAGGTGAAAGTCATCATAGCTTGCGTATTATAGACCCAGCTCCCAACCCAACTTTGAGAATAGATTAACGGCGATATTTTTTTTGTCGCCCGATAAGAGTCTCGCGTTAACGCAGCCGTTAACGCCGATAACGGCCCACCACTAGAAGCAACACAATATTATTATAGCCAATCTCTCCATGCTACATCGATGTGAGAATTGATTTTTTTAATGGATGCAGGATGAGGTGGGGATGGAGAGGTTTGCCCTGGATCAAATTTCTATTTACCTGGTGCCAGAGTGATATCACAAGACAGGACCAACTTGTGCAGAAGAGGGAACATCTATAATGCCCCAGAGCAGCAATACAATTTTAACAGAATCAATGGACCATTGCTTCTTTGTAAAATATATTTTACTAAAAAGAGGAGTTTACATTGTTACATCATGTATTTTAATTAGTCCCAAAGCATTTATAAAAAAACTGAAATCAGTGAACAGCAACATGATGACAGTCCAGTTGTATCAAGATGTTTGTTGTCCGCTGGAAAACAAGAGCAGTTCTTCTCTTTCTTGCTGAAGCTCTTCCCATTTCTTCTGTAGCTCTGCCTTTTCCTTCTTTAGCTCTTCTTTCTGTCTACTTAAGTCTTTGGCTTCCTCCAGCTGTGCTTTCCTCAGTGACTCGATTTGCTGCCTCTCTGCAGCTACCTCTCTGGCATTCGCTGCCTGCAGCTTCTCCAGCAGCTCCCGCTGATGCTCCAGAGCGCGAGCCTCCTCCCTCTGCGCTCTCCTCAGAGCTTCTATCAGCTCCCGCTCTCTCCTTAACACACGCTTCTCTCCTTCAGACACCCTTGAAATTGTCAACGCACCTGTAAGAAGGGGGAATGAGAAGGCCACATGTTTAGTCTCATTACAACCTTGGATACAGTAGAACCACAAAATGTCTCTTTTTTTGAAACTTTACATTAGTTTACTTTAAACATGCGGCAGGTTCATTCATTCAGCCAACTAGAGCTGCAACGATTAGTCGATTATTTAATAAGTTGGTAGAAAGAAAATTACTCAGCAACTACTTTGATAATAGATTAATCGTTTCAGGCATTTTTTTAAGTAAAATTGTGAAAAAAATCATCTTCTTAAATTGAGGAATTGCATATTGAATATTCTTTGTCATTCATTTATGATAGTGAATGAAGTGTCTTTGGGTTTTGGACAGTTGGTTGGACCAAAGAAGCAATTTGAAGACATCACTTTGGGCTCTGGAAAATTGTGAAGAGTATTTCTCACAATTTCTTGACATTTATAGACTTCACAATTAGTCAAGTAATTGTGAAAATAGTCAGCAGATTAGTCGATAATGAAAATAATCATACATACATTGGAGATTCTGGTTGCTGAGATACCACACTGTTTTCTTAAAATTACTGAGAGAATCAAGTGACAAGTACTTGAGTGGTTGAGTACAGACCTATGTGAAAAATGTTTGTTTTCAGTTGGATTATAAAGACATTTACATGGAGAAAAATATTTACATTTACTCATTTGGCAGACGCACTTATCCAAACAACATACAAAGCATCAATACAATAAGAGATCTACAATCACAATAGATATGAGTAAGAGCTATTAATGCATACGGCATCAATGGGCTAAATACATAGAGAGAGAGGTGAGAGTTAACGACCAGAGCAGTCAATACCTGAGAATTGTAAGGAGATAGAAGAAAAAGCATTTTAGAGGTTAGGGGTTAGAGGTGTTATAAGAGAAAGTGTTCTTGGAAGAGATGAGTTTTCAAGAGCTTCTTGAAGTTAGAGAGGGTCGCCCCTGCTCTGATGGCGTGTAGTAGCTCGTTCCACCACGTGGTGTCACAGATGAGAACAGCCGGGACTGAGATTGCTTTGTGTGTAGGGTTGGCAGAGCCAGGTTTGGTTCGATGGAGGATTACAGTGGCTGAGAAGGAACATAATTCGTTTGTATTATGGAAGTTAGGTAGATGGGTGCAGACCCAGAAGTCACTCTGTAAGCAAGCATGACTGACATGAATTTGATTTGGGAGGCCATGATAGCCAGTGGAGATTGCTGAGTAATGGAGTGAGTCGTTACGGGCTGATCAAAAACCATCTGTAGGGGTTTCACTGCACAAGCTGGAAGACGATGGAAGCTGGAATATAATATTATTCCAATTGTATTGTGAAACTCTAGCCATGGTGATCCAAACCTGGCTGATATTTCTAACAAAATCTTAATTTGATAAAACCAGTGCTGGGTAACCTCAGTACTTATTGGTACCAACCAAAATGTGTCCACAGCACAGAGTAATGAAAACTGTCAAGTATTGAAAGATGGCAAATCTCTAGTCAGATTCTTACTGTCATGCACTTATTCTTTGATCAGATTAGATCGTATTTTACTTTTGTGGTTAAAAAAGATTTAACATTGTCCATCTGTTAAATAAAAAAAAGTTGATATATTTCACTTATTCAGCCTTTGAAAAAGTGAGCTACAAAACATTACCTGAAAACGGTCTCTTCTCTGTCACCCCAACAGTCACTGGTCGTGGGTTCTGCCCGTCGGCCACTAGCTGAGAAAACACCTCCGGGTGTCTCTTTGACATGTGCCGATGCAGGTTGCTGGTGCTGCCACTTTGAAAGCACTGTAACTTCTTCATGCAAATGCGGCAACGAGCAGCATTCAAACTGTCCAAGTGCTCAAAGTGCCTCCAAATCAAGCTCTGTTGATTTCTTCCGTGTCTCACAGGGCGGTCATCACTCGCCTCTTCATGTGTTATTTGTTCTGCTGGACCTGCAGCTTCCAGGATGCCGTTAGAATTATTTTCAGCTTCATTCCCCGTAGTAAAGGTTTCAGAGTCTCCGTTGTTCAGGGCCATTTCCACTAAATAAGAGGAAAATTAAGTTGTAAATAATTAGTGCTGCAACTGACAATTCTTCTTTGATAAATATATTGATGTGAATTCTTTATATATTTCACTTATTCAGCAAGACGCCTCTGAAAAAGTCAGAATTCATTACTTACACAAACAAAAGTGAGCAATAAAACATTACCTGAAAATGGCCTCTTCTTTCTCGCACCATGGGTCTCCAGTGGTGCTGATGCGTCACCGTTAGCATTTGAGCCCTGTGGTGGTGGTTTCTTCCCGTCGGCCACAAGCTGAGAAAAGACCCGCGGATGTCTCTTTGAGATGTGCCGACGCAGGTTGCTTGTGCTGCTGCCTTCAAAACACTTAAACTTCTTCATGCAAATGCGGCAACGAGCAGCTTCCAAATTGTCCAGGCGCTCATAGTGCCTCCAAACCAAGCTCCGTGTACGTTTGTGTGTCACAGGGCGGTCATCACTCGCCTCTTCATGTCTTATTTGTTCTGCTGGACTTGCAGCTTCCAGGATGCTGTTAATAGCAGAATTAATATCAGCTTCATTCCCAGGGGTAAAGGAGTCAGAGTCTCCGTCCTCCAGTGCCACTTCCACTAAATAAGAGGAAAACAAAGTTAAAATTAGGGCTGAAGACAACATTGCATTATTGATCAATGTTTTTTTTAATTGATTGTTCAGTATACAAAACGTAAAAAAAAAAATGCCCGCCACAAGTTCCCAGAGCCTAATGTGAGACCCACAGATAGATTTTTGTCAGACCAACAATCTGTTGTCAGTTTACAATGATGTAAAAACATTTGAGAAGCAAATACTTGAGTGGTTGACATACTGGCTTGATGAATTACTTAATTAATGAATCTACAATCAAAACAGTTGGTGATTTTCTGCTGATCAATTACATGATTTAACACCTAATTATTTCAGCACTATTATGATGTTTTCCTGGATTTTTATTGTTTCGGATGTAACAGAAAAAGACGACAGACTAAAAGGCCGAATGTGACCTCCGTTGTAGAGCAATAAAATTTTAATGTTATGTGTTTCCAGAGAAAAACAAACAGTGACATGTTTTCATTCACATTTTAATCTTTTTTTGATACAAATCATCACAAATCATTTTATACACTGGCTGGGTTTACAAAGCTGAAAGCAGTAGGCATTTTTCATGGAAGACATGAAATAACTATATATACACAATAAAATAATTAACAAGAAATATTTAAGTTTTCTTTTCCACTTTCAATTAAAACCAACAGTAACCCCCCCCTCCACCTTCAAAACTAAGATTAAGGAGAGGCTGATTGAGAATATCGATATAAGGGACCTGCTTTCTTTCACATCGTGCTCTTATTAAGTAGTAATTAAATATGTATTAAAAACTGTGTGAGGTTTCATGTTAATCAGTGGTTCCCAACCTGTCAACTGAACTTGCATATCTCTTAATCGATCACACCTATCATGTATCAAATGTAAATAATTTTATTATATAAAAGTGGATAAGGTTTGTTTTTCTCATACAATTTAGTTATGTTACGGTTGCTTTGGTCACCTACACTACTACCATAGGAAGCTTATGTTCCAACCATTTAACAGTTATTTTTGATTAATCATTTGTAGGGCTGCAACTAACACTTATTTTCCCAAAGATACTTGGGAGTTTACTGTCAGAGTAAAGAAACCGCACATTATTCACATTTAAGAAGCTGAAATCAGAGAATTTTGGCGTTTTTTTGTAAAAACATTACTCAAACCTTTTTTCAAAACAGTTTGCGATTATTTTACTGTAAAAGTTGAAAACTAATCTGATCATCGATTAATTGTTAATTAATTTTCAACCATTTATCCATCGCCTTTAGTTGCCTGTTTGGACCTATGTGCTGGCTAACTAGTTTTCATGGACTTAATGCATTTGCAACAGGTACAATGGTGTTCAGGTGTTACAGCTGCCTTAATATGTGGATATATGCAAAATAACTCAATTAAATTTTCTCAAATTAGTTGGGCTACTTTGCCATCTTTTAACTACCCCCTGGCAACAGAAGAAGTACCCCCTGGTGTAAAAGTATCCCTGGTTGGGAGTCACTGATCAAGTCACATATCAATGAAATAATTATTAGTTCATTATGTATTTTAGATGTCTAATCAGAACAATTTTAAGAGAGACAATGGCTGCAAGTTCAATCCGCCATTGTAATGTATGTTTTGTAACTTTATGTGCCCTGTTATCACCTTGCTGTGGCAGGTGGAACATCAAGGACCACTATGGAAATTAGTCCAGGACTTTTAAAAATACGATCCAGTTTCTTCACATGCATGTGTTGTTTTTATCTAGTCGAATAAAGTAAATAATAATAATAATTAATAATAATAATAATAATAATAATAATAATAGTAATAATAATAATTCATTTGATTTACTAAGTACTCAAAGACGCTTAGACTAAACTAAATTAACTTTAAATTAAATTAACTTTAAACTAAATGAAGTACCCATACCGGAGCAGAACTGTTCACTGTCCGTCTCCAGGTCTTTGTGGCCGTTGATGATGGACGCTGTTTCAGCTCCACGCTTCTGGCTCTTCTTCACGACCTCGTTGGGATGGTTGACTCGCAGATGTCTCAGCATGGCCGTGGTGGTGCCCTGGCTGTGTCTAACCAGATAACTGTTGCAGAGCAGACACTGGACCGACTCTGAATCGACGGTTTTAAAAAAGACCCACACCACGCTTCTTTTTCCGACCATGTCTGTCCTCTGCTGCGGTTTTTCACGCTGCTCACACTCCGCACTGACTTAAAGACACTATAAGTATTTACACTGGTCGGTGTTTTAAACAGTATCGCTTTATAGGCTACCTAACTGGTAACAATTTGTATCAGTTATGTTTACGCTTGCTTCACTTTGCCCCCATAATGCACTGCTGCCGCTCGACGTCATATCCGGGGAGGACTGCTTCACTTCCTGGAAAATACATTTTTTAAAAATAATGTTTTTATTGGCAAAGACAACGAACAATGACAGGAATATTCTTCAATACAAATGCAGAGAAGCCATGAACAGAGCACAAGAGCACAGGGGGGTGTCAAAGACAAAGGTTTAGAGTGGCTAAATTTGTGGATATGGTACTTAATGAGAATGATCGAAGCTTGAAAAGAAAATATTTTTATGAACTTGGATGCTTAAGTGTATTTCATGCAAATTTGGTAAATGGACAAGACATAATTAAAATTTGAAGATTTTTTTTGTGTAAATATGGCACCACAGATACCAAGCCTCTTATACACAGTCTACAGTACCAAGGAACAGTGTAACCTCAGTGAAGGACAATAATATGTTAAGTATCACTATGGCATCTTCCCAATGTCCCATTATACTAAAAATATGTAAAACTGATACTAATAAGTTGTTACACAAGACTCACAATTTTATCCTGCGTGCATTGTAAAAAAAAAAAGAAGAAGAAATTATTAAAAATTTGAAAGTTTATTTCTGAATGTAACATTTACACGTGTACATTTTACAGCTTATGTGCTACTATATTATTTTATAGGAATTGTAATCTGATGTAGCTATAAATCAAGATAAAACATTACCGGTATTGAACCATTGTTCAAAGTTTATTTAGAGCTGAATTTAGGTTGAGTTGCCAGTTTATTAGGTAGACTTGTCTAAAATGAATGCTATTGCCGTTTTTTGTTGTATTAGAGGGTAGCTTGATTTGTGGTGCTGCTGAATTGTACTGCATTATCCTACCAGGTGTTTCTATCATTTTGTCCACCCATTTTAGCTAGGTGTAGTTAGCAACTGAGTGTATAATCCTTGTTTGCTTCTGCTGCTTTGCTCTTTGACGTCTTGTGGTGTGTGTAGAAAGTTCTCACATAAAGCTACAGTAATGTTAGTCAGTAACATCAGTTTCCAGTAAACCTGCACTTTAAGAAAAGGCACATTCAAGTGTTGTGCATAAAAAGTTGTTTCCAGAAAACTTGTTCTGTAAATCCCTACATGAACGCAGCATAATGCTTTGATGCCGTACTGATGACTCAATGGAGATAAGGGGAGAGAAGTAACATATTAGCATCATCAGTAGCAGTAATAGTGTTCAGCTCAGCAAAGAAGCATACAGCTCATCAAACTGATACTGAACATCTGTTTTCTTTCAATACAAAAAAGATTTAAGTGGGAGGTAAAGGTAGATAATTTTTACATAATTAATAAACTGACCAAAGACACCAAATGAATACAACTGTCTTTATTAAAATAAAAGGTCTGTCAGGCAGATGAACAGTACAGTTTCCCAACTTGAATGCAACACATTGTGCTCAAAAAGCTATGTTATCAATTAAAACACTAAATCTAAACAAGATAAATATTACAGCTTTAAACAGAAATTCACAGGCTGAAAACACAAACACGGAACAGAAGAAACAGTTGGAAACCGTTTCCACACCAAGACATAAATAAATACAAAAAGTCTTCCCTACAGAAACAAATGTTAAATTCATTTTCGCAGCGAGCTGGCTGGTACAGGCGTCACACTGCATATTAAATATGTGGCGTTTTATCAGTTATCAGTGCAAAAAAACAAGATATAAACATCTGTTAACAAGAAAGTGAAAACTATGGGTGGTATTTTATTGGTGGGTTATAGAACATCCTGCAGGCAAATGTGATGTGTTTTATAAAGACACTTAATGTAAACTTGGTGTATTGTTTTTGTAAAGCACTGTTGGGATAGCGTGAGGTAAGCGTGTAACGTGTACGTATCTGCAGATCCTGCATGGGTCAAAGAAAAGAACAGAACAATCAGATCAAACTAGTACACTGCTGCAACACCTCCTGTCTCAGCGTTATAAAGATATTCAGCAGTACTGAGATCCAGAGACGGACTACTTCCTTCTCTTGGTCTGAGCACATTCGAGAGGCACACAGTTATACTCTCACACACGTCAAATCCAGTGGTTCTACTCAATGAAAGGATCAGTAAGGTTTCAGGATGAATGGTGTAAGGTGGTTCAGATGGTGGCCCTGCTCTCTGGATTTAAACATCTGTAATAACTAAGAATGAATCATTGCATTACTTATAAAACAATATACAATCATTACAATTGTTAACACATGTAAACAAGTCTTTTACATACGTTTTAAACTCATTTAGTTGTCAAAAAAACCTCAGGCTTTGTATCTAAAACTTTGAAAGTTTAACAATTAAAATGTCACTAATCTGTAATTTCTAGGACTAGCCTGTTTCTGTTAATCAAAGATTGAATGTGATACTCCACCTAAAATCTGTCCTTTGAGCATCAGTTGCTGGTGACAAGAAAACAGAACACCACCATAAATCCTTTTCCAATTCACCTCTGTCCTTCCATATTTTATGTTTGTCTCAAACAGTCAATGTTTTGTTTACCCAAAATATTTCTACAAACACTACATCTGTGTTGTGCTATCGTCCTCCTTGAAGCTTTTTAAAGTAGCGTATTTAGCTAAGTCGTATATGTGGATGAGATGATGACTGAACACACTGAGAACATGGATGCTGCAGGAATGGTTTGAAGTGTTTAGACTTATTTAGAAGAAGTTTTGATATGTTTTTTCACTATGAAAATGCGTTACTACTGAAATACATTGTAAAAAACATGAATTCCAGCTCATTGTAGCTGCTGTTTGTGAAGGAGGGTAATACTCAAAAGAAAGATTTAAGATGGAGTATACCTTTAAGTACTGGGCATATTGAGGGGCGATGCTACAAATCCAAAGATTTTTCATTATTGTGTTTTTCACATAGCTTATTTAACTCAATCCCTGGTATCTTACGTATGCCATGGCATGTCATAACATAAAAACCTACAAGCCCCTCTTGCAATCTTCTCCACTTTTTTAAATGTATACCTATTGTTACACATTACAAAAATAAAACAAAACTCTGCACAGCTCCATTATTCTTATTCTGAAGTTTACAAAGTTTGAGCTCCAGTGGAGCATCATTTGAATTCTGCCCATCACCTTGTTTTGACAAACCATCCCTACATCCACATTCACGTCCAAAGTAAACACTTCCTATCAGAATAAGGTGCAACTTGTGTTGGGAATAAATTAATACTAAAACACATCAACATATAAATGTACAATAAAATGTTCTCTCTGTTAGACTGTACACCAACACTTGTTTTTTAATCTGAGACAAATTACTTAATTCAAGGACAATTTGTGCAAGACAGCACTGTAAAGCAAGTAATAATTTACGGATACATTTCAAAAACCTTGTGGTTATTAACAATTGGTCATGACACAAAACTGTTAACAGAAATTATGTTTGTGCACTTATTACACTTACAACCTTGTCTTATTTGTCTTGTAATCAATTTATTGGTGTATCCTAATCTACCAACACTTGCAAACAATTAATAATCAGAACTAATTACTGACATTCCGATGACCTAACATAAAAAACTATTCTGGCATACCTCAGTCACAAGGATGAGGTATACGTTTGGTGGATCTATCTCTGATGATCAGTAATGCAGTTTCCTAAAAACAGAAATGCACCCATACAAGCTGCTAGGAGTGAGCATACAGGCAAAGGTCAGACATCCACTGAAAGGTTGTTTTTTGACTCAAGTAATTTTGCTTTTGGCCAATATTTGACACAGGTGTGGTGCCTCACTGACAGGTGATGTGTATCAACCTTATTTAGCTGGAAATGTGCTGTCATGACTCCAAGCTTCAGTGAGAATAAGGGCTGTTTACTTTTTGGCATGGTGCAGGTAATAAACCTGTCAGCGGGGCACAGTTAGGTTTTGACACACTTAAAACTAAATACACAGCTAATACAATATTTTCTGCAGAGAATCAGAATAATGGAGCTGTGGACAAGTTTAGTGTACAAACAAATCACAACAGTGAGGGCACAAACATCCACAACACAGTTACGTTTTCTCAACCAAAATATTCTGCTCAAAATGCGAAAATGCAAAAAGTAGTCATGGTAATGTAAACTGCAGCTGAGTTAAAGGAAAAACATTCAGATCCCAGTTTTGTCAGACACATGTAGTAGTTGCACTGGGTGTATAAATAATTTAGTTCTTATTTCTCTGCAGAGCCTCGCACAGGTTGTGATTCGGATCTGGCTCCTGACTCATGATCTCAACACACTCCCATTCTCCACTACAGCTGGACCGTTTCACCGCCTCGACCACCGTCTGCACATACAGACCATCCTCAAATGTCGGTGCCATGACAACCGGTCCTTGCGCCCACGACCTGCGCTCCTCGTGAGCCTGAAAAGACTGTCTCAGTGCCTTTACCATGGAGCTCAGCCCCCTCAGGTGGGGCAGAGGCATCTCTTTCACCTCTGGTCCAGCCCACCCACTGTCACCTAGCAAAAGCTCCTCATCTTTACTCCCATTGCGTTGACCATACAGTTCTGTCCCCCTTGCAATGAGTCTCCCAGTGGATCCAACTACCATAACCTCATGCACATATGACCCTGGCATGTTGAAGTTCAGTGTCACGGTGCAACACACACCACCACAGCTAGACACAGTTCCACCCATCAACATTTGGAAGAAACAGAAATCATCGCTGGTGACGCGGCGGATGCCTCGGATCACACCATTCTGTTGTACAAAGGTCCTCAGTAAGCCATGAACACGATGGGCTCGCGCTCCTGTTAGGTAACTTAAAAGGTCAATGATGGCAGAGCCAACAGTGTGCAGCCCGCCTCCTCCCATCAGCTCTTCACATGTCCAGCCGTACGACTGATCCAGGAGGCTCGGGCCATAGACTCGGACATCACACACCTGCATTTCACCAACGTATCCCTCCACCAGCAGCTTGCGCATTGCAACAAAGGCAGGCAGGAAGCGCAGGGTATTACCCATAATGCTGAGCAGCTGGGGGTAGTATCTGGCAGCAGTCACCATCTTGAATGAATCCACAGCAGTTGCAGCTTTCTCACACACAACATTCTTACCTATACCTGCAGAAAGAGGAGGTGTGGACAGGGGTTATTATTAGTTAGATAAAATTAAATTTAATGCTCTCTGGGGTAAAGGCAATGAGTAAACCAGGTTTTTGAATATCAAAGATATAATCGTAAAGTTGATTCAATGCTTCTGTAAAACAGTTTCAACACAAAAAGGTAGGATTTATGGCAGGACTGCAGCTAAGTGTACTTAAACTACCGTTAAAATGGCAGATGACTGTATATTAAATATGTATAATATAGTGCAGGGTGGACTTGGTGTCTCACTGCTCGGGCACACTGTGGAGTGGATTGCCTTAGATAGCATTACTGCCCAGTTCCTGGAGTTTGGTATGAATAAACAAAAGTCAAAGTTCTCCTGCAACCACATGTGATAACAGAGAGGGTGTGCATAGTTTTTATATATGGAGATCAGTGGCCTTCAATACCCCTTGGAAGTAATGCCGTGGATAAGTCCTTTGGTGGGGACACACTCAGGAAGTTGCAACTAAAACAGGAAGCTGAGGTCAATACTCAGGAATTCCATCAGATACAGTAGGTTAACTTTTTAGATCTCTCTCGACCCTCTGATACGACAATGTGTAGATTATGTTTGCTTCTGTGTGTTGCTAACAGAGTTGAGATGTGGGAAAATTTTTGTCTGTACGTTTTGTTTGGGGTTTTCCCCCCTCAAATTACTACGTTCCCTGTGGGCACGGCTATGATCCCCCACATATATATCATATCTCAAAGATAAACCCTGAGAAAGACATTACAGATGAATGCAGCCATTTCCAGCATATAAATCGTTTGGAGAGTTTTACCATTACATACAGAAAATTCAAATCTATTCCAGAGCCAACCTGCCACGCCCAGCTGGGTCAGATCACGTCAGCAATTTGTATAACTCGCATGCACATGCAAATGGAATCTGAATCGTAAGACTTGAACCTGGTGTTGAGGATAAACACTGAGCTTATCTGATATCTGTTTTTTTTTTATAGCAATGCCGTGTGTTTTATGGTTTGTGATAGACATAACTACAAATGTTAAGCACAAAAGTGCCAGTTTAACACTTTAAATATACCCAAGGTTTTTGGAGGAGCTGGCATTTTAGTAAGTGTTGATGTGTGTTTGTGACCCGTTACCCAGTGCTTTGACAGCAATCTGCCTCGTCATTGAAGGTGGAATATGGATGCAAACAAGGTCGACATCTTGGTGCAGCAGGACGTCATCAGATCGGCTGGTGTGAAATGGGATGCCAAGCTCCTTCGCCAAACAGCATGCTTCCTCTTCACTTCGCCCCCAGAGCGCATGAACCTCAAAGCCTTCAGCTTTCAGCAACGGAACCAGCACACGGGCTGTGCTACCCGTGCCAAATACACCGACTCCTGGCAACATGGCAGGGCCACTCGCTGCGACTTTACGTGTTAACCATCGCCAGCCTCACAAACATCCCAACAGACTTCGATTCACTGGTCCTTCAAGGCCTTTACTGTGTCTGGAAATCAAGGAGAGCTTTCTGTACCTGTAAAAAATAAAAGAACCGACAAATGAAGCTAGCCCACGCTGTGTTGGTTGGTTGAGTTGTGAGTATCGCCATCTGGAGCTGGTGTGCTGGCTTTGGGACAGCGACAGTTTGCTAATGTTTGTTATATTACTTGCTGTGTCATTGTTCGCTCTATATAATGGTGTTTATCCAGAATGGCGAACCCCACCTTTAAACTTAAAGGTGCGCAATAATGACCATCAATGTAAAAGCAATTAATGTTGATTTAGCAAAAGAAGTTAAATAAGTTCAGAAAGTCACTTTACTGTAATGCAGGATTTAAGACATTAAGACATTTAATCTATATCACAGTGTTAAGACAACTGAAACCGCAGACAATAACTTGTCTCATAGCACAGTATCTATGGTACCCTTTTATCTCCCAGCCCTAGTGACTGTACCAACAAACAGGACAAACATGTCCAACAGAAGTCTAGACTAGTTTTTTCCCAGCAGTCTCTGACAGCTACTTACATTGTGTCCTGTTACATAGTTAACATGCCATTCCTCAGATGCTCCCCACCCACCAAATGTCAACGTCATCTCCACCTATGAAGCAGGCGCATTTTATGTCTACATGCCACATCCAGCCATTCAGTGGCGTTTATGTTCACAAACTTGCACACAGAATGGCTAAATTTGTCAACAATTTATCTAACAACATTAAATAACTTTCATCCTTCACTAAGCGCTACTTGTTCAGTTGGTTAAATAAGTGACATTGTAGGTTAAATGTGACATTGTGTAATTCAGCTCACCTGAGGCACTCCCAACTCTTCACTTACCTTTGATGATTTCCTAATCTAACTGTTATAGGCCTGTAAATATTGTGTGGATTTCAGTCATCCATGTAATTGTTGTGGGGTGTGAGCACCTGCACACAGTATTATTTAGTTTTGATAAGTATGGTGAGACTGAGCTTGTGCAAAGACAAAATTGTTTTGTCTGTTTATAATATTATGAATATTTTTTTTTAATTCAGAGTAAGTGGCTGACAGGAGACTCTGTGTCACATTTCTCCCTGCAGCCATGACTGTAAAACAAACAGACTGATAAAGACGTGTGTGAGTGTGTGCCTGTGAACCTGCATTACGTACCTATGTAACCAAAAAAAATAAGCGTTCTCTTTTTCACACTGCATCACCTCAGGGCTTAAACACCGTGCAAACACCGAGCAAACAAACCAACTGACAGCAGATGAAGCCTCACTCTCTCTCACACAGAACATCGGACAAGCAACATAGCCGTGTTGAGGCAGGTCAGATAACAAAGCCATGTCACGCGAAATTGCCGCTGCTGTGATCAAGAGTAGTTGGGCATATTTTCTCACAATACCACAAACATGCGGAAAGTGGCCACCACGTTAGCTAATACATGCGTGTGGGCCAGATAGCTATGGTTCTCGCTCTCTCTCACGCACACACAAACATACACGCACGCGGGCACACACATACACGCAAAAAACACCCAAAATCACTCACACACACGCACTGAGCTAACGTTAGCTAGCATGTTAAGCTAGCCGGCCAGACAACCGCAAACCGAAGTCAAAAATCTATCGATAAACGCTATGTACTTTTTCAAAGTTAATATTAAAAATAAAGTTAATATATCTGTCTGTGTTTAAACTTTGAAGCGCAACACGGCCTATAATAAAAGATAATGTCAGCTACCTACTGTATTTCCCAGAACAACATCGACTGCGGCTGTAGCTGCTCCGCCGGGCGCTGCCCAGTTGCTAATGGTAACTTCAGTAGCAGGGACAGGACTGTGGGGAGACCAGAGACGCTACAGAGGAGGGAGATGTATCACCGTCGGAGAACCAAGAGAGGGAAACAGAGACGCTAACAGAGGCGAAGATGTGTCACCAGTGGCAAGCCAAATGAGGTAATATAAAGACGTCTCCAGCTAGACTCGGCCCTAAGCATGTAAACATTAAACACACATATAGTTGTTCCTGTGAAACAAGTTATTTGCAAATTAAAACTTTAAGAGAAAATAATTAACACTGAACCTGTGTATCTAGGTGTGCTGCTAAACATTCTGTGACCGGGCTGACTCTTTTGAAAAAGTAACTTCATGTAAATATTTTTCTTTTTAGTTTACGGTATTTGTAGTCTACAAGTTAACATTTTATGTATTAAGATGTACAATTGCTAAGGTTACACAAAAAATAAATTCTAACGGGCCTGTCTCACAGTCTGGTTTATACTTACTGTATAATATATGCTACATGTAACTATGTTTCCTTACATGTTTAATTTTTCTCATGGTCCACTCAGGCCTCCATTAGGATTCCTAATATACAGTACACCTGCCTGTTTCTGGTAGACTATTTGTGAAATTTTAATTAAAAAATACCCCAACTAATTACAGTTGGTTTTGCAATATTAGTTTTATTCTCATTTTCATTGAAAAACATATTCAAATGATTATGGTGTGATTTTGCAAGGATCTGTACCAAACAAAGTACCAAAATCAGATGATTTCTTATGTCTTTAGAATATGACATGTAGGCCATTTGTTCTCTCCTCTCTGGGAGACAAAGAAACAAATGGCTGACAAAGAATGATAATATTCAGAGAATAAAGGTGAACTGAATTATTTATTATACAATTATTGTATTATTATACAATTATAATAATACATTTATTCTTACTAAATCAATTGATATTTACCTTTTACATGTATAACTCATTACTAAAACAATGAAATCTCATAACATGAAATACGTACCTTTTGCATGAGAAGGCTCACACTTCCAGTTGTCTCCTGTCCTCTTCTTGTTTCTTCACGTCTCTGTTTTCACAACCTTTCACTGCTTTGCTGTAATAGTCTCTTCCCTTTTCTTCTACTCTCTTCCTTTTTCTTAAAGTCTCATCCCCTCTTATCTGTTCTTTTAACATTTATCTCTTTCTTGCCATACTCTGTTTCTTCTCACCTTTTTCTTTCTCATCTTTTTTCTTCTCTTCTCCTTACTCTTCTTTTCATGTTTCTTCTTATCCTTTCTCTTCCTCAGTTCTTTCCTCCATCTTTTTATCATTTCTCTTCTCTTCTTCCCTTCAATGCAACTCAACTCATTCTACTTATTTGGTAACCCCCACCCCCCCATTTGACCTCTCAAATGGGTTGAAACTTTTTTGTTGCTAATACTACTATTACAGCTTTTACCACTACAATTATTTCTTCACCTTTTCTCCCCAGTGTGGACCCTCTGGCACTACGGTCCTCGTCCCTGCAGATTCTTCTTGATAAGGTGGGTGTGAACAGACATATGAACCTCCTTGACATGCATGTCGCCATCCTTTTACTTCTCTGCAGATGAGCTTCACTGGGACGACGTAACATGTTGGTAATGAGAAAACCTTTGTACATCTTGGTAGAATCCTTAGACTGCACACAAGACTGGTGTTCATCCTCTGACACTAGG
>JAPMOB010235962.1:0-36332 GCA_029875015.1 Lepomis gibbosus
ATATATATATATATATATACACACACACACACACACTGTATGGCTCATGGATTAATGGAGTCCATTTCTGCCAGGAAAACACATTTAAAAGTTGTTTTTGTATTTCTTAATCAATGCATAACAGGTCACAACTTTGATTTACTTATTAGATTTATTAAAGTAACGTGGTCGAAATTATGAAATATGATTAGAAGTCATAATTTTAAGTTAAGGGATCTCATGGCTTTTTGTCATTCCAAGATATGAGCTAATCAAGTTTTTGCTTCCTGGAAATGGGCTATCATACATGCCAAAACCGTGTAAATTAAAAATAATTACCCTAGTAACTTCAACATACACAGGAAATATTTTACATAAGTAAGCTAACTTAATTAATTTATTAGTTAGTTAATAAAAACATTAACAAAGAAACTTCAAGCAAGATGCTAAGTAGTTAACAGGTATTATTAACAATTTATGTTGACTTACTGTATGTTTTTATAGATTACAGGGTGTAGTAACGTTATGGGAATGACATTCACGGAAATATCACTGCTTTCTAGGTAACGTTAAGGTGGCGTTGCTAATCTTGCAAACACGCCAATATTAACGTTATGGTTACGTTCAAAAAGTCGTTAGCATCCTTCTTCTGGCAGCAGCCTGACGTTAAGTTAGATAAAAGCTGGTCTGACGGTAGCTACTAGAGTTTAGCTTCATGTCCAAAAAAATGACCGTATCTGTTTATATTCGCGTTCAAACGGCAAGAGGTTAATTAAAACTGTAAATCACATTTCTGCTGCCGTTAAACAAGAAACGTGCCCGTGCGCTAAACAGCACGGAAAGAAACATGTAACGAGACATGGTTCCAGGGGCGCAATTATAATGAAGTTTATTACATTTAAAGTAACAAGAATGACCAATTAATTGCAGAGAACAAGGTGAATACTAACCGTGTTTATTTACGAATTACGCTACAGTAAATGTCGCCGTGTCAGATTTGCCTCTGATGTAACCAATTAAACCTGAAGCACAGTCAAAGATTACAAAAGATCAAGATAGATCCCATCCGTGAAAACCACTACAGGTAAACATGAAAGAAGCGTTCTTAAAAATGAAGAGAAATGATGTGCTTGTACCTGCGTGGTATGTCTTGCGTGTGTTATTCTAGTGGGTTAAACTCTTTCGTACTAATTATTTTCTTATACTCGCCCATTCCCAAATGACCCACTGACATTGCTTTAGATTGTGATTTTTTCTATGCATGCACAGGAGGCGGCTAATGGTAGCTCCACCTTGTAGCCATGTCCACTGTTTGTGATTATCTGACTAAGAAGCACTTAACCTTCGTTGGATTATATTCAGCACTTGGCTTCTGGTGTCGGCTACTTGATGGTTTATCTTGTTTGTTGACCTTGTATAGAGCAAGTGTAGGCACTTAAGGATCCATATGGGCAGTGACTCACAGACTTTCCTGTAAGGCCCTTTAGCTGTACAGTTTTTTTTAACATGTTGTGGGTTGTCTACTATATTTTGTCATTATAGGTATTAGTTACTGTAGTCACTGAAAACTGCAGTGATCTGCGCTCAGATTTGAGCTTGTGATGATTTGTTCTTCCATCTGCTCCTCCACCATTTTTCACTGCTCTTGCTACTACACTGCAGCTGAAAATTCACTTTTAATTGTCGTTTTGAGAGCCTCTGCTTCTCTGTTCTATTCCCCTTGCCTTGTTGTAAGCCTTTGCTGTAGCAGTCCTGGATAATGGGCGTCCCATTTCACTTCCATTCTGTATTATTTGTTTCACACTGCTTGTACTTTATCTTGTAATTATTTATCTTGTTCATAGTGGTTCTTTTATATTGCATGCATTACTGTATTATACCTTTTGTAAATTGTAATTAATATTTATGGTTTGCTTGGCATTCCAAGTGTTATCCCCACCATCCAGTTGACCCCAGTTAGCTTTCTAGAAGTGGTGGATGTGAACTAAGTACATTTACTCAATGACAATTAATACAATTTTGGGGTTCCTGTCTTGAGGATTTTTTTATTTTCTGCCACCCTTTATTTCTATTTGACCACATTTCAGAAGGAAATGCTGTACTTTTCACTCCACTCCATTTATCTGACAGCTACAGTAGTTAATTAGGAAAAATAGGATTTTACATGCAAAACATATGATGAGCTTATATGCATTGTTAATGATTAAACAACCAATAAAGTAGTTACAATTAGTTCTACTTAGCATATTTCCATTATACTTTGATGATCAAATAATAAAATATATAATAATAGTAAAATAGTTTCACAGTCATTTTCTTTTTAATATGAAGTACTTTCTAATTGTTTCTACCAAGGTGATTAGCATTTACTTAACATATGCATATTATTTTGAATGTAATTCTTGACTTTGTAATTAAATATTTTTCAGTCTGATATTGTTACTTTGACTAAGTAAAAGATCCGAATACTTATTCCACCATTGCTGACATCATTTGACTTAAACAAAAACAAATTAGCGCTCCCGGTGCTGCGAAGCGAAGGCGGAAGTGGATATGACTGTACCATCTTCTAGAAGCTGCGTACTCTTTGGTTGAAGTTTGCAACACGCACACAGATGTCAAGAGCAGAGTTTCTCAATCTGTCACTTTGTTGGGTGGAGGGTTGTTTGATGGAGGAAGGAAAAATCGGATACAGGAACTCAATGACTTTCTGACAACTCCTGTCAACCGACTTCCGATGAATAGTTCACCCGATAGCGTGTTGTTATCTTTTCACCGTTATACCTGTTAGCTACTCTTTGCGTTATATGACAACTGTGGAACAACACCCATGCGCCTGTGTCAGAAGTTAACATGCTAACCACCATTAGCTGCTGTTACTTGACGTAGCTATGGTGCTTCTGCTAGAAACTGCCAGCGGAAAGAGCGGTAGTTTGAGTGTCACGACTAGTTTTATTTAGCGACAAAGTGAGCGGCATTTTGACCGGTTTTCCTTTCTAGAAAACGAAGCTATCAATCTGTCACAGAAATGGGACTTCACCCGCTGGAGTTTAGTGAGTGCTATCTGGACAGCCCTGGCTTCAGGGAGAAAATAAAGGCACACGAAGCAGAGCTGGACAAGACTAACAGATTTATCAAAGAACTGTACAAAGATGGGAAGAACCTCATCAATGCAACAAAGCGTAAGTTGGTTTGAATGCATTTAAAATCAGTGATTTTATACTATGAGAAAAGTAAAAAACAAAACAAAGAACATTTACTCGTCCTACGAAGAGTTCTTTGGTCTTGTTGTGCTCACTGTTTAAAAAGCTTCTTCTTCACTTTGCCCATGATTGTCCTTTTCATTTAGTTATGTTGTGTAAAAAAAGGAAAACAGCTTGCTTAAGAGTTACAGCAAAGATTAAATAATTTAATATAGCATAGCATTTAATATAAGAGGCTGTCTTTCTAATGTGTGTGAATATTTATTTTTGAAAAAAATTGTATTGTGAGGCAATGTTTTGAGCTGAAACAAATGCCTTGAGCGCATTTAATGACCTCCTGCTCTATTTCCTCGCCGTGACACACACCTCAACTGGGTTCAAATTATTAGGTCGTTATCTCTAGTCTTGTGGGCTGGGCTAAGGTGCCCAAGTGCTTACAGCCAGACTACAACACATAGTCATCAGAAATGGCCTGCTGTCAATATTCTTTGTTGGAAATACCTGTAGCCTCTTTATATAATGTTTTATAATTGTATTTAATCAAATTGTCCTCAGGAACCCCCCAGTTGCAGAAAGATGTTTTGCAGAATGAAGTATCACAATATTAAGGAAGTCTTTATCTTAAAACGACCGGCTGGAAATGGCAAACTATTTTAGTCCTATTTGAATTCATTCTTTGAGACTAATATTCTTTAGATACAGATAGCCTTTAGCAGCAGTGCCACAATTGTGCCTAACGTAAGTGCTTTTGGGCCTGTCACACAATCAAGTTTTTCTGCTCTTCAAAACTCAGACAGACCATCCCCCTCATGTTTTGTTTCTGTGCTGCTAGTTAGTCACAGGTACTCAGTTATGTTGTGTCAAAACTCCAGCAAACACATGTAGTATAAAGAACAACCTTATTGTCTTCTTTTGGGTCCAGGCCACAAGCTGAAACACATTGGTCTGACAATTAAGTTGTTTTTTTATGCTACAAGTGTTGCTGGAGTTTTGACCTCTTCACACTTTTTGTGTGTCATGAGGATATGATCATATTGTCACTTTACAAGATTATGTAGACCAAATTAATGATGTTGAGCTAGTTAAAAATTATTATCTTAGTTTTACTCATTTTAAGGAGTTAGCCTGGTGTAATGCACAAGAGCAGAACACATTTTCATTGTACTAAACATCAGAAAAATATTGACTCTGTGATGTCGCGTTCAATGATAACTCTAAGCCCGAGGACTATTCATACATGCTGCAGTTTCAGTTCTAAAATTTTATTTAGTTAGGTTGAGCTCTGAGGACATTCCTGGTTTCTGGAGGGAATTGACAACACAGACACTCCTAAATAAACACCTTGAAACAGCAGGTGCGCCGAGATTTGGTGGTCAAGTATATCCTTGACACGGGGTCGGAAAAGGTCACGAAGTAATGCTGAGGTATTCAAACGAAACAGCAGTGGCATTTAGGTTCCTCACGTCTGTGTCAAAGAAACCTATGCGCAGGGTTACACCATCACCAGCAAACCTTGTACTGTTGACACCAGGCCTCTTCTACAGATTCAGTCCGGCTCTTACAGTAACATGAGAGGAACCCAGCATTGCCTAATGCTGCCGTAGCTCCGTCTACTTCACGCTCTCGTCCTGTATTGTGCATTACTAAACTGTAATTTACTTACTTGTGGTCTATTCTACCTTTTAGCTTGAGTGAGTCACTCTGAGCTATTCTCTCTGACCTCGCTCATCAAACTGCAACGTTCACATATTTTATACACTTTCAGGTGTTCTAATTTGCATCAAAATATCAGGAGAACAGTTGTTTTTAAGTTATAATACCATGTGTTAAGCTTTGTCTGAATAAAAATCTTTCTAACTTTCAAATGAACTGTAATTGAGCTATGTGACCTTGTTCTGACTTCTGTTTAATTTACCTGCTGTGACTTATAGTTGAGAGTTTACACATGCCTTTCTTCAGCCTCGGTTTTGGCAGCCACACTGAGTTACCAGGCAGACTTCCACAGAACACTGTGGTGAACTCCCGAATTCATTGCTGCTCAAAGATGAGTTGATATTGATTCGCTGCTATGTTAGTATAACCGGACACACAGTATCCCGTTTCAGGAGGACATGTCAAGTCTTGTATTTCATGCCTTTAAAAGACTGTGGCTAAACCATGCGTCACTTTTTTTGATGTTGATTCTAAGTGTGTACAACATAGTGACGTATAGATATCAAATTTCAAGTCTGTTAACCCTTTTTAGCTCCGTGTGGGCTATTAGAATATGACAAGGAATAAGGAAGCTTGGTCATGCACTGGAGCAAGTGCAAAGTCAGTTGAAGTTTCAGAGAGGAACTGGTGATAATGTTCTTTTGTGCTGACATTAATGAAGGACTGTCAGCCTCAACCATTTTTGAGAATGTGGCCAGTCCCTTCTTCCAGTGTCAAATGACTGTTTTTCCGCATTCTTTGGATCACTGTAATTGTGAGGTGTTCACTCCCCTTGCTGAAAGCAGTAGTAGAGCAACTTAAACATTATCCACAATTGCAATAGCAAAATATTAAAACAATAATTCCCACTGCCTGGCTGTTTTTTTTTTTTTTACTGTTATCCAGATGTAAAAACAACACATGACTGTTTACAAAAGGTGGTTCCTAACTTGATATTTAATTTAAGGCGAAAGTAATAAATCCAAACTGGGCTGAGTAGCTGTCAGCAGCACATCTTTTAACACTAACACTCGTGATATATACTAGAGCCGAAAAACAATTCGTTGAGCATTAGAAAATTTGTCAGCCCCAGTTTTAATAAATGATTCATTGTTTGTATAATTTTAGCAAGGAAAAGGGGAAAAATGGTCTTGCTTTTCTTAGCCTTATTTCAAAGTTAATGTTTTTGGGTTTTCGTTGTTACAACAAAGGAAGCTCACAGCCTGGGGAAAGAAGCTGATCTTTGGGGTCTGGTGGTACGGCATGGGAAACTTCTGCATCTCTTTGCAAGATGGACGCAGGGTAAACAGGCTGTGGCTGGGGTGTACTGGCACCTCACCTCACCAATATCACTGATATTTCACTGATACTAAGTTCCCAGTAGTTTTAGCCGTAGCTCAAGTATAAATAAGTTATAAAGTAATAGCGTTGTTCATTTACACAGGGTGGAGCTCAGTGCCAGCCTAGTTCCTATTACTTTGACATTACTCTGATAATCTTCCCTCATGAGAATGTGACCCTGTGGGTTTTTTCTTTCTAAATCTGTCTTGTTTGTGGTTTGTAGCTTTGAAGTAGATAGGGTAGATCAACTTTTGATCTCAGACAGTAGTTTTTGATGAGTTGATTTGGGGAGGCTAAGCTGTGTAATCCTCTCAGTATATGATGGTCACTAGCGGCTTCACTATTAGATTTGACACTCAGGAGAGTTGTAAAAAACGGTCTTGTTAACAACGTATAGTAAATGCTGTGGATTAAAGAGTGTGATAAAATGCTTATTTTATGTTTGACCTCTGAATGAGTGTCTGTCCAAAAACACAATTGTTGATGTCCATATCCCAGGCCCTTCTCAGCCTTTCAGTGACTCCCTACACTCCCTACACTGCTGGGAGGATGTCCCACTACGGAAAGTCCTTGGTTCTGAGAGGAAACTTTAGCGGGGCTCTGGGCCAGAGAGCCATGACATGGAAGTGCCCACTAGAGGAGCAACATGCAGATGTGCTTCTGTTTCAGAGGGTTTCCTCCACAGGAACTGTGTCCTGTCTCTACCCTCTCAACCAGCCTTCACTGTTGTCCTTAGCAAACACACTGATTTGTTGTTTGCAGCAGAATATTTGAACTCTACAGATCTCTGTTATTGTATTTTATCTTGGCGATGCCTATTACCATTAGTTTTACGATGTCTCTTTCATGCTCTTTTCATCTGAAACATGACGTTTGCCAGAGTTGCAGTGCGGTCAGTTCTAGTCACATTCACAGCTGGACTTCCTCTGGTGAATTGACCAATTGCCTTATAAGCCAGAATGATTTGTAATTTTTTTTTCCCTTTCCACTTTCAGTTCCATGTCGGAAACCCAGCCATGTGAAGGTCTTTTTCAAACTGGCAGCCAGGTCTAAGAGTAGCCTGCCACGGTGTGCCTTGGCTCACGGCTGCTCTCTGTAATCACATTACTGATTCTGCCAAAGAGCCACATCACAGTCTTTCATTAAAATCGCATTAACACAAGACGTGAAGTCATGTGGGAGGAACGCTTTTTCATCTCCAGAAAGAACAAGGCCTACTATAAAAGTGAAATTGCTTGATGGCACAACTATGCTTTCAGGACTCCTTTTTTGGTGCACGTAAATATGGAGAACTATGTGAAGCACCTCCGAGTGCATGATGTATTATAACTTTATATATACACACTGTATGTGCCACCAGCTTATCCAGACATTGATATATCTTTGATTAGTCTCTTGATCATTAACAACAGGATATTGTTCTGAACAGCCTTACCCTACAGACTTGCTTTGAGGATCAGGAAGTCATGAATGAAGTAATGCGTGCTCGGTGGACGGGGAACTGGAGGGGGAGAGAGATTGTGAGAGTCGATAGGAGGGCAGGCTCTGTCAAGGGCAAAGGTGGGAGCCGAGCGTAGGGCAGGGATTCAGACTGGAAAAGATGGGAGAGTGGAACAGGAAGGACTGTGGAAAGGCGGGGTATGTAAACCCTGGCTGCTGGACCAGGCGGGCTCTGACCCAAGTGGCACATCTGATGGGACTGTAGAAATCATAACAAACAACACTAACAGGCGCCAAATGAATACACTGTGGACATCTTCAGCAGATGAACTTTGACATATACATACCTTTTCTGGTTTGTTTTGCGGAAAACTTTTGCAGCAGCAGCCAGAGCATGCACTGTTAAGTTTCCTGTTTTAAGAAATACAGTAAGAAAAGAATTCACACTTATTTTTGTAATAGGGAAACATCAACCCAATTATTTTAGACTTAAATGTGCTGCTAGGGATGTTTTGCATCTTGACTGTGACTAAGTAAACATTGGGACAGTGTTGGAAGAAATAGGCATAAAATATACGGCTGTACATTGGCATGCATGTTGAATTTGAAAAGACATTGACAGATTGGCAAGCCAGTCCTTGTTGAAAAATGTCTTATCTATCCCAAGCCATAGCCTGTTAATAATTACAGATAAATGAAACAATCTGGATTCTATAATTATATTTGTATGATTTTAAGTAGAAAATTATGCAGTATGTAAGTGTAATTTTAGGCTGGGCAATAAAACAATAATGATAATTATCGCGATATAATTTTCCTCAAGACAATATAACAAATGTTCAGTAAATGTTTGATTTAATTCATTTGAATCTTGGACAAATTAGCCCTTAATTTTAGATAGATATTTGTTGAGAAAAAAAGGACTGAAAAAAAGATTTTGTTTAATTTTACTGTGCATACTTGCACAGCACATACTTGTTGAAAAAATATTTTATCATAATTGTTTTGAATGTTCTACCTCAGATTTGTTAAGTGATCCACTGTTTGGGACGCAGTGTTTGAGATGTGACCAAAGAATAGTTTAAAACTGCAATAACCATCTGGTTTATTCAACTTTGATTCAGGAAAAAAAAATCAGCCTTTAAACTAGAAAGAAATAATGATTTGACATTTATCGTGATATTTATCGATATCTCATGATATTCAATTTTTTATCGTGATAACATTTTTGGTTAGTTCCGTGTAATACAGTAATGATATTGGCCCTAAGCTCATAGAGAGACCACATTATTAATGTTGCCATCAGTGTCTGCACAATATACTAGACTAGAACAGAAACCATCAATCTAGTAGATCAACTGGAAATGACTTGATAGTATTTCTCATACTTGTCTTATTAAGTAAAATGCCAAATATTTGCTGGTATCTGCTTCCCTTTCCTGTTTCATTAAATCTTTGGACTTTTGGTCAGGTGGCAGTATTATCAAAACAGCGCTTTGGACCCAGTGTTAACTTGTGACAATCAAAAGATTAAAATAATAATTACGAGCAGTCATAATCATGACCCTGTTCAACAAAAGCCTTATTTATTGATACACTTCTGTGAATACACATGGTATTTTGAGCATGATCATTCATTATTGACCTTAAACACTAAAAGCTAGGAAGTCAGCATCTGTGTCAAGATTATTTTTTCACACATATCTGACTTTTGTTCTTGTTGCTGTCTTTTTGTGACCGCAGTCTTGTTGAGAATATCAACTTCTGCTTTGGTCCATAACAACCAGAGGGCCGCCCCTACCCATTGTGTCATCCTTGTTTTTCTTCTCGCCTCTTTTGAATAGTGGCACCAATGTTTAATGTCACAGGGCCAGGTTTTTTTTCATGTTTTTCCTGTGAAAGAAAAATCTGGCCTGTTAGATAGTTGTAAGGTGGGGTCTGTAAAACTGTAACGCTGAAGCCAGTAGACTGGGGTCTCTGGCTTTCTGCAGAGAAACTAGCCAAGTTTGACAGTTCCCAGGTTTGCTCAGAAATGCCTTGCTTTAAAAGGCAAAAAGCAGGAGAAGCATTTGCCTTGGACTCTTGCGTGCCCCAGTGTGTGTGTGTGTGTGTGTGTGTGTGGTATTTCTATCTTGTGATAGCTGCTGTCCTAGAGGAAAGAACTATCATTTCAATCTGTTACGCAGACCTCTCATCTGACACTTTTGTTTATTGCTACACTTATTGTATCCAGTTGATCTATGCTGCTTTAACTTCAATTGACTCTGCGCAGGAACTAAAACGCTGTTGCTATTTCTTCCTTCTGTCCCATGTTGCCTCCCGTCAGTTAATGCTGGAGTTTCATGTAACCGGATAACATTCATTCTTCATTTTTTATGTAATGAAGTCCATGCAGCTTGGCCTCATATATTCTCATATTAACTGTCCACCCTGCAGTGAGTTAAACATGCACTCAGCCTGTGTAATCAGATTGTGGATGGGTGTGATTTGTGCACCATGCTCACATATGGCTCTAATAAGGACCTTGCAAATCTATCCATTGACATCACTGTTCTTGGAGTACACACTAATTGTCCACAGTAAACTGAGCCCTGACGCTGTCTTTGCTAAAATAAAGGATACCTGTAATATTCTAATAAAATGCACAGGGGTGGCTCACGGCACCTCACGATTCGATTTGAATACGATTAGGGCTGGGTGATATGACCAGAAATGTTTTCATGATAAAGACATTTTATATATCCATTCGATTTCAATAACTATCACAATAAATGTCAAATTGTTATTTCTTTAAAGTTTAATGGCTGATTTTTGCTCCTGAGTCAAAATTGAAGAAACCAGATGGTTTATTGTGGTTTTAAACTATTCTTTATGATTAGAACTTGCCAAACAGTGGACCACTTCACATATCTGAAGTAGAACATTCAAACAACAATTATGCTAAAAATCTTTTTCTATTTCTATGCATTTCTGCCTCATTATGCAATTGAGGAGGGGCTGTGTCTCAAGGGGTCAACGTCTCTCCTATTGGTCGACCAGTCAAACGGCAGAGGACTCTACGTGCATACTTCAACAAGTTTGCTTCTCACAGTCAGATGGCTTCCTTCAGTGAACTATATATATATTTTTTTGTGCATTTAATCGGATGCTTATTTATTTATTGAGCATTTATTTATTTCTGTATTTATTTTTTAATCTGTCGGGATCAGTCCTCCATAATTGAGGAAAATTATATTGCAATAATTATGATTATTGTTTGATAGCCCAGCCCTAATTCTGATTCAGAGGGCTGCGATGCGACTATTATTATTTCTCATTAAAATCCAAAGGAAACGTACCCTCATTAGTTTAAAATGACTAGTTTACATCCCTAATTTTCTTTAGTAACCTCACACATTATATACTGTTCCATCCTTACCCTGCTCTTATAACAGCACCTGTCACGCAGATGTCCTTTGACGAATGAGGAGAGGCTTTGTTACGGTGTGTCAAGGTTCAGTGTTTTGTTGTCAAAACATGTATTTACTATCTGGAGGAGCGGCTGAACTTTCCATTGATACTCAGTATAATAATATAATATAATAAATGACTCAGACTCCTAGAAAGTCACTACTACTATTACTACTACTATTACAACTAATGACAAAGGATTATAGCATCTGCTTTTTAATTATAATATAAACACATGCTGTAGCCATTGCTTCATTGTTGTCTGGCATGCAGATGGAAAATATGTATAAGAAAAAATAAAAAAATAAAAAATTATATATATACAGAGAGAGAGAGAGAAGAGAGAGAGAGAGAAGCCAAACAGACAAAAGCAGAGCCAAAGGCTCTAGCAATGACATGATGTGTTGAGATGCAGTATGAACAAATATACACAATAAACAACCTTTGAAATTGCTTTTCTATAAAAGGTCTAAAGCAGGGATTTAAAAGACAACACACTCATCATCCCCACGTTCCTCTGGAAGACTGCTTCAAAGCACAGAGAGCCGCAGACTGTAGAAACCTGGTCACTCTTAGTTTCAAGTCTGGCTAGGAGGCTCATTAGAAGGGCAAACAAAGGCTATTGAGTTACAGCAATTAATGTCACTAGAATAAGATGTGGAGATGGAAAATAGCAAGAGGCCTAGCCTCAAGCCTTGCGTAAGCCAGAATTTAAAAAAGCACCTGGGGCCGAGGTAGAAACATCAGCAGTCGTAACAAAATGTTGTTTCAGAGATTATTTAAAGCAGTAATAATTTTATTTTTTCAGAATTTGGGGGCAGTCGAACAACCTGTAAACACAAAACTGACATTGCATTAAAGCTTTTATGATGTACAAAATGTTACTAAACAGTCTAATTACACATAGAAACAGACACTTAGCAACAGAAGTATTCATTTGGAGTCAGGTTTCTGGCTGCCCAACCAATCTAAGTCCAATATAAAACCTTTAGCTCTGTTCCAACAACTCCTGACAACAAGATTGGACTCTGTAGCTGCTAAATGTTGCAATATATTCACCAGCAACTTGCTAAGTTTGTCTGCCTTTTGTAGCGGGCATGCAGCTTAGATGCAGGTTTTACAGCTTTTTTACAGCTGCCTGCTGTGACAGGAAACAACACAGATGAGGGCAGAGAGAGTTAACCAAAACAGTTCAACCAAAATAATGTAAATAAACATGCTAAAAATGCTTTGTCTATCTGATGAGTTCTGGAGATGATGATAATTCTCTATGGGTTCATCACTACAATCCAACGCACATTACATATAGACATAAAGAATATTGATTAGTGCAGATTTAAAGAAATTGGTAGTACTATTATGTAGCTTAACCCAGCCCAAGCCTGTCAAAAGTGATAAAAGTAGCTGCTAATGTGGTCAGCTGTAACATGAGGTTTGCATAGTATTTGATTTAAAGTATATTCGTTTGAACATGCTATGAAGGGGCTTTTGTAAGGTGGTTTCCATGCTGATAAAGATAAAGCTGTTTAATGCCAATAACCAGCTAGTAAAAATACAGATACCTTGTACAAAAACAAGTAAAGCACTAAAAGGAGAAAAACAAACAAACATGAGAGTGAAAAGGCAAGTTAATGAGACGGTGCTTTATTGGTGCTGAATGGTGTGGTCAGCATTGGTCAGATTCTCACCACCCCAAGGTCTGTAGCTTGTTATATTGTGTTTGACAATAAACACAAGCAGCGGTGAAATATGACCATAGTGGTGCATTCAGCACTAGAGGCCTGCATCCACTCTTGCATTCATAGCAGAAGTGAACATGCTCGGCCCAATAAAACGTATGCTTCCTATCCTTTTTCCACATCCTGTTTACTGGACTTATAAAATGATAGTTGGTTGTAGACCATGCCAATATAGTTTGTGTTATCTGCAGTCATTCCATTTGCTACAAAATTAAGAACTATCACCTAATACCAAAGTGAGCAGAGTAACCTTTAATGGTGGAATAGGTTTGCATTTGTTGCTGTCTGTGTGGTTTAGATTCCTTCTAGGTCTTACAGTTACTCCAAAGAAAATTGCTGTGTTCGACAAATTAAGTGTTTGCTCCTAGAATAATGACCTGACAGGATTATTGCCATGCCTTTTTATTTTGAAAATATTTCCTGTAACCCGTACTTAAATACTCCCGCATAGCAGTGCCTCAGGTTATGTTGACACCAGTTGGAAGTCACCTCTGTGACGGAAATGTTTTTTGCCAAAAAGTGAAAAGCTGGTGTGTGTTAGCAATAAGAGCTCCAAACTGATTAGGTGTGGTTGACATGAGTTTATAATACAACGTTTCTACTCTAAACTATTGTCTAATTAATTCTTTTACTAACTCTCATCTAACAAGCTGACAATAATAAAGCATCCCATGATACTCCTTCCTCTCGTCCCTTCTCTAAAATGTCTTAAAAGAGGTGCCTGAGCCAAAGGATTTCACACTCTACTGTTATTGTTTGTCACTCTCTTAATGTTGCTTGTGCTGTGGCCTATTTTTTGTTTACCATGTTTGTGGTGTCTGGGGAAAGAACAGATGTAGACCCTTTTTCAGTCTCCTTGATTAATGATCTAAAGTTAGGTCTGCGCAGTGTCATGCAGAAGTTCATGAGCCAAGAAATGACCTATTATGAGCTATAAACAATTCATGAGTCCTTTTGTTTTGCTTACTCTCATTATACATGTGCTACCTTCCTTTTGATACAAAGCTGTATCTTATTTGTCATTGTAGTATTGAGACAGTTTGCTTTTAATGGCCTTCTGCACATTTCTTTTGCATTTACTTTTCATTTCTTAAAGACAACAATTATGTTGCCCACAAGAAAAAGAAAATTTCCTCCACGTGCTATATAAAGACCTACTCAAAGAACAAACAATTGTAAATACTGTAATAAACAAGCTCTCCCATTGTCTGGTTTGTATCCCTTTGCTTCCTGTGGTTTCACAACAAATTGCCCACAGGTGTTTGGTTTGCCCATTTATCCTTGTTTCCTTTGGAATTGTAAAGATGTGAATTTGAGCTGAAGAGCGACCAGTGGATTTCACACAGTTTGAAATAAACAATTGAGGCAGAAGCTGTGCCCTTTGTGCCAGCCTCCGGCAGACATTGTCCAAAACTCTCACATGTTTGGGCTTGGGGCCCACTGCAAATTTAATCCATAGCATGTGTACACAGACTGCTCAGAGAACCTGAGTGTGTAAGCCATGGGTCGAAATGAGCAAACATTACAAACTGCTAAAATAAATTAATGCGAAAATGACATCTGCTGGATTTTATAAGGTCTAGGTCATTGTTAAGATCCTGAGCATCCAGGGCTTTTCCTTCAGAGAATTTAGGGAATTTAGGGGGCTTCTGTTGTCTTTACCAAAGTCTGAGTCAGCACTAACAAAACCACTTTAATATCCCCACTTTAAATCCAGTTGGATGCATGCAAACAACATATAAATAAATATGTTAAGAGTTGTGCATTAAATGTGTTTCTGACAATATTAGTTGCAGTAACAGAATCACTCAAGGTTAGTGCTAGATGACAAAGAAAAGGGCTGGACAATAAAATAACAGTAATTATTGCATTTTTTTTAATAACAATATAGCAAACGTTCAATAAATATTCAATAAATGTTTGATTATATTCACTTGGCATAAATAAAGTGGGACAGATTTTTTTATTAAGATGTTTATTTTGTTGAGGAAAAAGGACTGAAAAAAGCTTATACCTAGTTTTACTCATGTATATTTGTTGAATGTTCTACCTCAGATTAAGTGATCCACTGATTGTAATCAAGTGTCTGTTCTAACCATAAAGAAGAGTTTAAACCACAGTTAACCATCAGAGTTCCTCAACTTTCACTCAGGAACACAAATCAGCCTTTAAACTTGGAAGAAATAACGATTTGATACTTATCGATAATTATCGATATCGAAAGATATGAAACCTTTTATCGTGATAACATTTTTGGCCATGTCGCCCAGCCCAAACAAAGAAGCAGGATGATATGCAATTAGTATTGGCTATGAAAATCATAATAGCCCTATAGCATAGAAAAGTCCAGGGCTAACTGATGACATTACCGATTTAATAAGCCATTTCAGTGTGTTAGCGCACAAAATAACATGGTCCCCTGAAATTCAGTTGCAGCTGTTGTGTTCTGACATGGCAAAAAGTCTACTGTGAAAAAGGCCAGTTAGTAAATTTGACTGTTCTAATAGTAGCTAATGGTAATTGTGGACATGCATGTTAGATATTGGATCTTAACAAAACATTTAGCCTGTGCTGATAACATTTGCATGCTCACAGTTAGCATGCTCTTGGCTTTTTCCAAAGATGCCTAACAAAGTCGAACAAAAAACAGTGTTGTTTACCAATCAGATTTGTAATTATTTTAAAAGTTTGTCAAATGCATGAGAACAAAATTCTATAATTATTATATATGTATTTTTCTTTATGACATACCTTTGGGTATGTGCCACAGTGGTCGCAAATAGTTAGCAAGTTGAAAACATCCTTTTGATAAATAATGATATTTCTGAGTATTAACATTTTTTAGATTTTCTTAAATCACTTCACAGTCATTAGTTGCAGCTCTACATTCCAGCTAGCTGTCAAGTGACTTTGAAGCAGTTACAGATGCTCAGCAGTGTCTGAGCTTTATTCTGTGGTGTTGCGCAGTTGATTGTTCCCTATAATGTCCCAGCTCTCTGCCAAGTCTAATGACACTGCTGCTCCTCAGTAAACTGCTCGTAGCTCCAGTCTTAAAAATACCCTTGCCGCATTCTGTCATGCTTCCCTTGGGGACTGCCGTGGGTCAGAGATCCCACCTCGGGGAATCTCTTCACTGTTTGGAAATAGATTTGGTTTGCAGTGTTTACTGACATGTAGGGGTGCAAAGGAGGGTAAACTTAAATCTATTTTTTTCACCTCTCAAAATCAGAAATTGGTTTAATGCAGAGCCAGAAGCATTTTTGCAGTGTTATGCAGGGTTTATATGTTTACGTGCAATTCTTAGAGAGTAGTCACCCATAGGGCTCGTCTGACGTTCGTCTAGCCAGAGGTTAGGCTTGGCAGTTACGTTCATATAGTTCGCCATTCATTAGAGGTAATGGCAACAAGATTGAAGAGAATAAAGAAGCCTACTTTATTCTGAAGTCCACCAAGTCTCCTAATAACTTGTAACAACATGGGGGTCTTTTCAAGGGAGATGCTTTTCTGATATTGCTTAGGGTTTGCTTTTATTTTAAATATTAGATTTACTTATAGTCATTTTGAAGCACTATTGCATTTTTTTTGTGTCATCATGCTATAGATGTACATTTACACACAAGATTACATATTGCTCTTACAATATGAATGAATTTGTGTTGTTGCCAATGATTGCATTACTGTTACAGTACTGTAAAACCTAAATTTTATCATATATTTTGAAAAAAATGGATATCATATTTTGCTGATATTGAACAACACTAGGGTGTAATATGAACTTATTTTTGGCGCTGTCCAGCATTTGAGTTATCCATTATCCACCATACTATTTCTTTTGTCTGTATTCATGTAGGCTATGCCTTGCATGCAGATAAGTAAATCACATTTGCTCTCCATTTGCATATGTTAAGTTATGGCACCTGCCCTCCTGCCACACTAGGGTTTGATGTGCAACAGGATGTAGCAGACTGTAGACAAACAGGATGTTTGCAAAGTGATTAATTCTTTTGCATCAGACAAACTTTTCACAATGAGACTTTTTATTTTTATAATGAAGATGACAAGTAATTGTATTGTGCATAGTCTAAATGTTTTGTCAACATACAGTGTAATCATATTAAGAATTCTGCCTCTTTTTTTAATGCCTGCTTGTAATGGTTTTTTTTCTCTATTTCTTTCAGAGCTTGGGGTGGCACAGCGAAAGTTTGCTCAGTGCCTGGGGGAGTTTCAGTTTGAGTACATTGGCGACGCAAAGACAGATGATGAGAAATGTATTGGTAAGTGTGGGTTTGCCTCCTCACATGATGGAAACTAACCACTAGTTTTGTTACCACCATGCAGACATGCACTGTAAATGTTTGTTTATAGTTCTTTCTCTACCAGCAAATTAAAAGCAGTTTTTGTTGTGCACCTGTGGTGGAAACAACTGATAATCATAATGTATTTTATGCTGCGTGTGAGAGAGTGAGTGAGGCAGAATGATTGCATTTGTTACCAAGTTGTTTTTTCTCTCCTCCAGATGAGTCTTTGCAAGAGTTCTCCTCATTCCTCAAGAACCTAGAAGACCAAAGAGAGCTAATGGTGAGAACAACCAGTCAGAACCTGCCTGAAACTCAGGGGAGATACATGTGTGTCTGTGTGGTGTATTGTGCTTGGTTTATTTAACTGTGTCGTTGCACAGTGGGCATTTCCATCCAGGCTACACCTATTACTGCCCATATTTGGTACTATTTGCATCTATTAATGTCTGACTCTGTCATCCACCAGAGATCCAGACAGGCTCTCATAATATAATTTTCTCCCATGTACAGTACAACATAGTGTATGCAGACCAGTTTCCTAGCGAGTGGATAAATATTGATATTAATCAAACAGTTCCTCCCCTTGTGTCTCAAGGTCACTGTCACAGCACCTGCCTGGGAGGGGCTGCAGAGAGGACAGGAGTTAATATCCACATTATTACACCCAAGCTTTAAACACCAAGAAAGATCCACACCAGCTACTACTGGCAACAGGATCCACAACACAACAGCCCATTCTGAGATGACACCATAAAACTATCCCCTGCATCAGACAGCATTGTTAAACTTGCTGATTTATAAACCACAAAATCACACATCCAATATGAAGAAAGTTACAACTTTCTCATGAACTGCTATGCTGAAGTATCAAGAAAAGTGTCGATGTTCTATACTGTAGACATGGTGCAACATCTTGTCCTGTAATTTATTTGTTATATTGATATACTTGTTCAAAAGCTCGTCATTTGAGAATTCTTTTAATTGTTTTATTTAAGCAGTAGGCTTAATGGCCAGTGATAGTTTGGGGGAAAACTTTCAGAAGAAATCCATTTAAAACATTCTTCTTCTTTGGACAAGGATGCACAATTTAGCATTTGCAACTTTTTTATAAACAGCCATTTGTCTTGTAATGTCTGTGTGTAGTGTCTGAGGTTAGGGAGTGGGCCCATCATCAGGAGCTGACTGAGATGACTGTTTTAGCGCCAGGCTCAGACCATAATGGTAAACACTCTGCTCAGCACAGCTCAGCAGAGTGGGATGACATCACAGTGCAAAGTAAGAAAAAGAAGGATGGGCATACAGGCACAGACATGTCCTCCAGTTAGCCGAGCAGAAGCATTGGAGGAATGAGGAAAAATACATACATACATAATAAAACATACTACATTATTTAAAGACAAATATACATTTTTAGAATGTATATGTTTTTAGAACAGTTATGTAATTTCAGACATGTAATTTAGCATATCAAGGCCAGTGGGGCATCAGTCATAAGGCAGCACCCCTAGAGGCCAAGACACTGTATACAGCTGCCACTCTTCCCTGAGGTCACCAAACACTTAAGACTGGGAAATGTTGTGTCATATGAAATAACAATGGGCTTTATCAATAATGAAGATTTTGATGTGGCTTATATCTGACTAGATGAGAAACATCACAGAAACCTTAATGAAACCCCTGGAGAAGTTCAGGAAAGATCATCTTGGTACAGTAAGGGTAACGTATGATGGTTTATTTCCTTTTCACAATATGTTTTGTAGCTCTTAGTTGATATGCTTGGTACATACAAGCATATCATATCATATAAAAACAAAAAAAATCCATATTTTACAGTTAGAAACTAATAGCATATACATTTTACAACACAATTTGCTTCAATTTCTTTGTCTCAGAGAATGATCAAATATTTTTTTTCTCCTTATGCTTCTCCACCTTCTACTGTACCTTCTTAAGGCGGAAAGAAAGAGGTATGAGAAAGAAACAGAGAAGTACTACAGCTCTCTGGAAAAGCTTCTGAATATGTCGGCAAAAAAGAAAGAGCCACAACTACAGGAGGTATTCATCCTTCCCTGAACTCTCCGTAACATGCAGAATAGCATCCTGATTTTTTTGGTACTTTTATCATATCTGTGTTGTTCATACGCAATGTGTGTCAGCATGGATGACTTGTCTGTCAACTGCCAACCAAATCTTCCTAAAGGTCCAAATAAAATTACCCAACCTAACCCAGCAATTTATAACGACAGCAGAATGGGTGGAAAAGGGTATTTTGTTTGGGTCGAGAATCCCTGTTTTTCATTTTTGCCTTTGTGCTTTGTGGAAGAGCCTTGCTGCAAAGCCTGTTGGACCGTGTGAGTTTCCATTGACGTGCCTTGCAGCCATAGTTTTCCTGGCTTGTTTGGAAAGGAAATGTGTACTCACTTATGCTGTACTGCCAAGGTCAAGCCTGATTGCTGTAGTTTGGGGAACAATCCATACGATGTATGATGACGTGAAAATTTTATATTGTGGAAATTTCAAAGGATTCAAGGGATCTTTATTGTCATTCTGCCATGTAAACCCGAAGAATTTAGTCTTAATACCCTATTATCATAACGTAATAATTCTAAAACACATAGTTAAGTAAATAAAGGGCTGTGCAAGAAAATATAGCAACCTCTCACTTAAAAATGTTTCTGTCTTCTTGTCTTTGCAATGCCATGTAAGGCTTACCCATATGTTGTATACACCAACCAGAGAGGACACTTGAAACTGTTAACATTATGACTGCAGCCTGTTCTGTTCTCTGTGACTCTTGTGCCACAAAGGTCTGTGGTACCAACACTGATTTCTATCAGACTTCATAAATAGACCCAGTGATTCGTTCACAGCCACAGGAGTCATGAACTTCCTCAACACTGCATCAGTTGTTAAGTCATCTCAATAGACAGTAACATATAGTATGAAAAGCAGTATGTTAACTTTGATCTTAAGTCATTTTTCTTCCACTTTAAAATGAATATCAGTCGTTAACATTTAGTAGGCAATGATATCTGCCAGTAATTTTACTGTAGTAAGAAGGTTTGTCACTTACTACACTTAAAAATGCTTTGCAAATATATAATATATACATCGGAGTAGGGCTGTGCCAAAAAAGGTTATTGCGATAAAAATGTTCATAGAAGTTGATATCGATTGATTATATCAATAAATGTCAACTCACTTTGGAGGATAACACACAGTAGTTAGTGCTGTCAGCTCACTGCAAGAAGGAAACAAATCCCGACTCTGGCTTTTCTGTGTGTAAATTTGTCCCTGGGGTTCTCTGGTTCCCTCCCACAGTCCAAAGACAGGATTTCACTGGCAACTCTAAATTGCCCGTAGGTGTACGTTTGAGTGTGTCCCCTGTCTATACATGTTAGCACTGTGACATCAAACAAATTGTACCAATGTACCCCGCCTCTCAAACAATAGTGAGCTGTGATAGGCTCCAGCCTCCCTGCAATCCTGCATAGCACAAGCAGGCATAAATAATAGATTGATGGATATTTTATAATTCTGCTACTGCTGCTTCAGAAGAGTATCCCCCTCTCTGTTGCACTTTTTCTGTTTTCTGTTTTTTTTTGTGGTCAGTATGTAGCTTTTCTTTTTATGAATCCAGACAATGGAGGGTTTGTATGTTATACAAATTACATAGCCCTATGAGACAAACCTGTTATTTAGGGCTATTTCAATTAACTTGATTTAATTATAGTCAGTATTTGATAGAGCGCTAAGCAATGTCAGTATCCCTTTTGTAAGAAAATAATGCTATAACAAGAAAAACCTCAAATAGCACAGGATCACAAACATTATAATGTTTCTTCTTTGCTTCCATGCATCTGTCTGTCTCTATAATTATCACGGTGTGTGTGTGTTCTCCGCCTCCACAGGCAGACAGCCAGGTGGAAACCATGAGGCAGCACTTTCAGGAGGAATCTCTGGATTATGTGTGCAAACTGCAGGAGATCCAAGAGAGAAAGAAGTTTGAGTGTGTGGAGCCGGTGAGTGACTGACCTTAGTGGGATGTCAGCACTGAGGTGGCTTGTCTTGCACACTAATAAAAGCAAAGGGCAATATAAGATGTGTAGGGTTGGGTATCGTTTAAAATTTTACGATATCATTACCAGTTTAGTACTTAATTCGATACTTGCATAAAATGCCACCACTTGAAGCCATAGTAGTTCATTGGTAGCCTATTATTATTTTTATTGTTGTTTTGGACAAGCAAGAAAAAAATAAAATAGATAACCTTCTATTTTATTTTTTTCTTGTTTCATATAACTGTTAAATCAAACTATTGCGAAATTGTATCGCCACAAAAGCGTTTAATTGATGTGATGGAACGCCTCATTTACATTTACTCATTTGGCAGACGCTTTTATCCAAAGCGACTTACATTTGAGGAAAAACATACAAGCATCAACAGAGCATCAAATATAGATTTACACCTGACAATCCATACTAGTAAGAGCAGCAATAAATACTAGTAAGAGCTCATATTACATATCACATCAATGGGTAAATACCTAGGGAAGGAAGAAAGAGTTAACAAAAAGCGCAATCAATACAAGATAATTGTATGGGATAGAAGAAGAAGAGCACAGTGCATGTTAAAGGTTAGGAGTTAGAGTTGTTATTAGAGGAAGTGTTCTCGGAAGAGATGAGTTTTAAAGAGCTTCTTGAAGTTAGAGAGGGACGCCCCTGCTCTGATGGCGTGTGGTAGCTCGTTCCACCATCGTGGTGTCACAGATGAGAACAGCCGGGATTGGGATTGCTTTGTGTGAAGGGATGGCAGAGCCAGGCGGCGTTCGTTGGAGGAGCGTAGCGGTCGAGAAGGAACGTAGGTTTGTATTATGGAGTTTAGGTAGATGGGTGCAGACCCGGTGATCGCATCAGTGACAAGTGATGTGAATAGCAAATAAAAATGCACAGAGAAGTGTTAAATGATACCAGAAGATGAAACTAATGGAAAGCCAAGCTTGTGGTGATAAACTTGCAACAGTGACGAACATGCCTGAGACCTCAGCCAAAGGTGAGCGGGGCTCGGCATATGCGTGCCTTTTTTTAACACAGTTTATGGTGCAAGCACTTAAGGAAAAAAAGACGTGGTCTTCTCTTTCTTCTAATGTGTGTTGTTTGCATGTTTGGCTACAAGCAGAACCACACAAATTTTTCATTGATGTTTTGCCACAATCTGGTTACAGAAAGTAGGCATAGATATCGATTGAAGTACTGGTTTGACTGGAGACGTTTTGATTACACTCAATAATGAGCTGTTTCGGTCGATACCATGACGGTATCAAGTAGCCATACCTATCCTTAAAGATGTGTCATGTGAGGTTATGTTTGTGTCTTACTTCAAAATGACTATATACTAAAGATTGACTAAAGAATACCATCAAATTCTGACATAACATGATAATTCTTTCGTGTTATGAGAGTCTTATTTGGTTTTTCCTCTGTTTTGATCTTTTTAGATGCTGGCCTTCTTTCAGACGGTCTTCACCTTTTATCACCAAGGCTTTGAGCTCGCCAAGGACTTTGACCATTATAAAAAAGCACTACAGATCAATATTCAAAATGTAAGAAATATTAATATTTTATGATCATATTTGTAATTTGGATGAGTAGGAATCTAACCATGACGATTGCTTGTAAACTATTGTAAACTATTTGCATGTTCTTGAGCTACCCAAAGAATAGAAAAAGTTTTGAGTGTAATGGGTACAAGAGTGAAATTTTAAAATGTTTTAACACTAAAAGGCAGACAGAATGGAGCAAAACTTTGATATTATCAGCTTATCAACTCCCTATGGCTAACCATAGCACAAAATAGCAAACCATTTCCTACTTAACACAACCACTGTAGCTAAAAACAGAGCTTCATTGGCCACTGGAGTCCTGTCTGTCTAACTGACAGATCCAAGTCCAACCTTTACTTCCCTTTTGTCTTCATCTGGCTGCCAACTTTTTAAAAAATATCTGACTCTGCTTCATGTTTTAGTTCTTCAGCCACTTGTTAACTTTGTACCTGCATCAGTTTGGTTTCTCCTATTCAGCTGCGTCTTATTTTTGTTTTATTCTTGGTGTTAGATTACTACTAACCATTCAGCTGATTTCATGGAGCTTAATGGGGGTTTCTAAGGGAAGTTCATAGGTCTTGATTTGTTGTGGCCTCTCATTAAGAGGATCTTCCTACCTAACCACTGAGTAACAGGAATTGACTTCCTGGAGCGTGTGTTTGCTTCCTCTCCCTCCCAGACAAGGGGTCGATTTGAGGGTGCACGATCAGAGGTGTACGAGCTGATGAAAAGGATCAGGGAGACTCCCCAAGAATACAGACAGACGAGCCCTATCAGTTGTGAAGGCTACCTCTATGTACAGGAAAAACGTAAGACCTTTATATAGCTCTAATGTGTTTTAATATGGGCTGTCATATTACACCCATTCATAACACGCACTACAGCGTGGAAATGTAGTCAAGGCAAGAGCGCATGACATACTGTCCAAATATACGAGATCCATCATGGTCAGAAGGGCAGCTTTTCGGCTTTCCTTCAACTCCTGTAAAAGTGTGTTAAGAGAAGTAGTTTTGCCCCATATTAAAACCTAACTTGTGAAATGTTTTCTGTACCTGCTGTTGGTTGTCTGTGATATTATCATAAGGGTTGCAGGAAAGTTTAGACAGACTAGTAATTCTCTTCCTATTATAAACAAAACATGGACGTTCAATTGTTTGTTTTTTTTAACCATCAGTAGCAGTGATGCAGTGTGATGCACCAGCAAACTGTTACTGAAATAGTGATTGTTTTGTTGTTTTGATGTCACACATTGTCATGTCTGGTTTCTTCCCTAACACTGCTGCTGTTAAGCTATATTGATTGCTTTGGCATTATTGCTTCACAGTCATGCCAACAAAGCGAATTGAATTGAATTGATTGTAATGATCCAAATAATGTTGAATGTCTGTGTCATCGCTGTGCCTTGTTTCTCTAGGGCCACCCCCTTTTGGTTCAAGTTGGGTCAAACGGTACTGCACGTTTGTCAAAGAGCAGAAGATACTGCACATGGTGACATTTGACCACAGATCTGGTGGGAAGATTGTGAGTAGTCATAGAACACAGTGTTATGCAGCAGGGTTATTAATGCCCCACACAATATCTCAAACGCGTTATGCAGTCTTGCGCTGTTCAGAATGACATGCTATATTTGTGATTCTTTTTTTGTCACTAAAATTTTTTAATTTATTTATATATTTTCCCCAGGGTGAGAGAGAGTCTGTCACGCTCAAGTCCTGTGTCCGCAAAACGACAGACGTGTTGGACAGGAGGTTCTGCTTAGAACTCGACATAACAGATCGGTACCTCATCGCCTAACACTTTTTCTCACACACACACACACACACACACACACACACGCACACACGCACTGTAATGATATGCTTGTAGTTGCAAGTATCACTTTGTGTTATGCCAAAAGTGACACACTTGCTTTATTAGAAAATGTTCTCCCAGATGACTCGCTTGCTAGAACACAATGCAAAATATTCTCATGTGCCTTGTCCATAGTGGTCACAAAGCACATAGATCGTCTGCTGTGATATTCCACTTGCTGATTATGCTTCAGCTTGTTGTTCTGTATGTTTTGAGTCACAGAGGGCAGGACAGGAGGATTTGTCTTGGTGGGTTGCCCTCACACACTTAGCTGGGAGGATTTGTCACACCCTGCTGTTCCCTCCTGTAATAGATATCTGATTCTGTCGCTCAACTTAACTCTGCCCTGCCCCTTTTCTGTATTATTAATAGAAGAGCAATACCCCAGATTTAGTATGGAAATTGGAGTCCACACATCCATTCTGATTGGGATGAGTAACTTGACATCCATCTGGTCCCACATGATTGTAGGTGTCATAAACCAGATGGGATGAATAATGGGCTTCATATTTGTAGTTACTGCAAATCCAAGGTGCAAATGCCCCTGGCAGAGGGTGTTTTTTGTTGTTGTTGCTAAGATTGCTAAGCACATTTGATGTTTCATATTGACATTGACATCCGCTAACATCCCTTACTTGTGCTGTAGCTCAAAGGCTTTGCCTAATGCTGATTTGGTATGGCTTTTTCCCAGGCCAGGGACTGTGTTAACAGTACAGGCTCTGTCAGAGGATGACCACAAGTTCTGGATGCAGGCCATGGGTGGGAAGGAACCTGTGAGTCAGCCGCCTGTAATATGTCATCATCTACCACTCACACTTGACTCATATACCTCTAACTGCCTTTTCTAAAAGATATAAAGCAATTCTCTTCTCTAATATACTTCCATATACCTGCACTTTTCTGTATATAACCTATACTTGATAAGCTTTAAAATGTTTTGTTTTGTTTTTACAGATTGGACACTATCTTTGGAGAACTCTTTCTAAAGAAAGAGGAAGTACGTTTTGTAGATTTACCAGACTTTGTATCTGTAAAAGAATATCATTAACTTTCATGAACACAATGCTTTGCCATATTTGAAGGTTTTATTTTTTTACCATCTGCAGTTGATGCCCAGCTAGATGATATGGGTTTGAGTTTTGTGAAGAACTCCATCAGCGCCATAGAGACAAGAGGTGAGCTTCAAATATGTAATACATAAAAGCTCAGTTAAGGCGAGGTGAGGTGATTTATATGGGGAAATTTAACATGAGTGTTTGTTGATAATAAAAGGTGACATGGGTGCAGTATCTTAGTCTGTACACAAGGGGACAGACTTGTTCCAATATTGAAATAAAAGGCTGACTCGCAAGTACTGCAGGCAGCTTGTACTGTAGATAATACTAATGCCTTTCATTATGTAGCACTAAAGTTCTTATTAATTTGCTTCAGTCTTCACATGCTTATTTGGCCTCTTTTGCAGTCCAAAATTTAGCTTTGGTCTAGTTCCTCTCAACGTGGGCAGTTTTTCGTTATGCAAATATCCATCTATCTTACTGAACTGGGTTCACATGTATACAATGACATATTCAGTTATCTGCTGTATAGTTTCCACATACAGGGTTGTTGTCATGAAAATATAATATTCTGTTCTTATTCTTTAAGATTTTTTGCTTGTTTTAGTTTGCCTTTTCTTTTACTGTTTGCTTTGTGTTATTTTCCTGTACAGCACTGCACAGCCTTAATAGGGAAAGTACTACACAAATTAAGTTTCTTTATTGTTAATACTTCTCAGGTATTAATGATCAAGGCCTGTACAGAGTTGTTGGTGTAAGCTCCAAGGTCCAGAAGCTCCTCTCATTAATGATTGGTAAGTCTCTTATTTTCTTTCAGCTGTGGAAATGTATTCCTATCGAGTAAGAGCTCAATAAAGTTAAATGCTACAGCGCTATCTCTGTGATATTAGGTTGCCCTCTAGTTAGTTGAATGTGCTGACGTAATGGATCTTTTGTCAGGGGAATACTTAGAAGATGGTGACTGACAATCAGCCCATGACTCAGCCTATCAAAACCTCAAGTGCAACAAGTGCCTGGGTCTATCTTTGCCTTACTTCCATTCAGTTTAATATCTCTCAGACAACCAGACAGGTCTCCCTAGTCCACATTCTTGCACTTTTTGGCTTTGGCTTCATTAACACACCACTAAAATGGCCTCCAATATACTCTGGGTGGCTTACTCTATCAGTTGCCTTTCTCAATTTCCTTTATGCATCTCACTTGTCTTCAAACCCTTTCACTCAACTCCATTTGTATAGAACTTGTCCTCTGTCCTTTCCATTGCTCTCTGTCTGCTCTCTGGTTTCCTGCCGTCTCCAGCAGACACCAGCTCACTTTCAGCGCTGTGTCCAGAATGACAACAAACTCAGGCAGCCGCCAGCTTGTCTCAGCTTCCTCTCCAAAACCTACCAGACTCCCAACCTGCCGACTCATGCTGTAGACTCCATTAACACTTTGCTTCTGCACTCTAAGAAGTTCCTTTTAAGCCTGAATATGGCAAAAGAAGTGGTGGTCTGAGGTCTTGATATTCCACTTTATATTGTGAATGAGGGGGAAATACTGATGTTACTGTGATACATGCAAATGTTGGATTACAAGGACTATTTTCATCAAGCTGTCTAGAAAATATCTTATTTTATTTATCCCTGAAAGGACTAATATGTATGACAGAGTTAGTAGTACTTCAGCACAAACCAACACATTCACAAACATCTCATGCATACAACAGTTCACAGTGAGTGGGTGAAGCAAGCTTTAAACCCTGAAGAAAGACTTCGGATCCTCCCACTCTTCCTCCTTTTCATCTCTCACCCACCGACATGGCCAGGGTCCAATCAGAGAGGACAGACTGATAGAAAACAAATCTCCCATCATATTACAGTACAGAGAGAGCGGCACCTATTGAATGTCACGCAGCAATATAACAGGAAGAAGAATATAAAAGTGAGCTCTATTCTGACCTGTCTGTTGTACAGCATGTGGCAGGGGAGTGTGTGGCATTGGTCTGGATAAGCATGTGATAATTGCTGAGTTAGACGTCTTGGTTCTATAGATATAATTGCAGAGGGAGGCAAATTTGAAGAATGCTGTTAGATTTTTCCATGGTTTAAGGCGGAAATGACCGTGAACACTAGATGATGTGTCAAACATGGTGGCCCATTTATTCCAGAGAGCTGACCAGATGCTGAAAAGCTATATATTGCTTCCTACTTCTGTTAAATAGTATCAGTTCAAAACAATAAAGAACTGAAAAAAACTTATTATTACTTTAAAGGGTTAGTTTACTTAAATTACAATTAAAGTCAAGGTCAACTGGATGAAGATAATTCAATAATGTTTCTCCTCTCATCTGAGGGGCTTCTTCAGTTCTGACTGACTGGTAGGCAATCCCAGCCATTTAACCTCTGTGGGGTAGTTATCAAGGTCATGGATACCGCTTGATTCGTTAGTGGTCCTGGCTGTAGAGTTGTTGTGGTTGTTACATGAGGCCAAGACTGATTGACTGTTGTTGGCATGGTCACATGAGGCCAAATATGAGTGCTTGATCACTCTCCAGGGAAGAGATGAAAGGACAGCGCTGTGTAATTGATGCCTTAGCGCTCCTTCCCTATTCAGAGATTGTCTCTCTATTCTGGTATAAATGGCCTTTTTCAAGCCACCTGTCATCCCTGTCCAAAATATGTACATGGTTGTCATTGAAAGAGTGTCCCGTGTAGGTAAACTGTTGAGTCTCGACCTGAGGAGTTTTGTGTTGAGCCATGTAATTGTTGTTTGGTTTCCCCAATATATAGTTCTGTGCATTCCTCACTGCACAGACCAGTTGCCCTTGATTTGATCCTCCCTTGGATAACGATGACCTGGATAATTGGGAATCTTCACATGCAAAAAACATTTCCACTGTGACGTCCCGCACACTGTGGCTAGTGGGCGACCTCTTGGATTAGGGAGGGTCATTTTCTGATTTAGCTCACCTAGTCGGCCTTGGCCCTCTTAGCCAGTGGTTTCTAAGGAGTTGCAAGAAAACCAAGTGTCAGGTTATGCTGGAACAGAACTAGTTTGTAAAACGAGTTGTCAATCAAATGTGTTGTTCTCACTGGCCACACTTGAAGGAGGAGTGAAGAGCTGGCCGCCATAGAGAGAGGGGGGGGGGGGGTGATATTGTTTTAATATAAGGGTGCACATTTTCAGACAGTCTCTCCTGGAAGACTTTCATAGTGTTGCACTTGTGTGTTCACATAAAGTGACAGAAATATTTGTAGAAGGAAAGTTTAAACCCAGACTTCTTTCTCACCTCCACATTGCTGGCGAATCACGGCGTGAAGTGGGTGTGAATGTCGGTCAGTTTTGGAAAGTTACAGAAATGATTGGACGCCCCCCCTTCCAATCTGACAGAAATGTGTGGGGGGAGAGGGTTTCTGAAGCTATTCGACCATCCGACAAGCACTTCGTAAGAAGCATACAGATGGCTTAAGGGGACCCGAGGTGAAAAAGTTGAACTGGTCATAAATTGAACATACAGGATGCAACCAGTGACAAAGTTGACATTGCTTCTTCTGAAGGGCCAAAAATGTTGGGATCCATCTCACTAGGCTGTAAAACCTGGCACTTCTTTTACCATCCACCCTGCATCTTCTCTTCCGTTTTTAAATTTTGATACCCTTCAACACATCTATAGCATTGTTTATTTTGGGTAAAGTTCAGTAGATGATATTTGGTTATGGTTATTTTAGCAGTTTATAATGTGCCTGTACTTAGTTTTGAAAATGTGTGATGGTCAGAATTTTTTTTTCTAGTTTAACAGACCTCTCTTTTGGAATGGATTTGTACAGCAAAACGTTTTTCTGCATTTCAGGGTATCATGAGAGCTGCTACTATGCTAAAGTCACCACACAGAACAGTGAATGTCCCCAATAGTTTAATTTAGATAATTAAGGTCAAATAACAAAGAATTACATCTTTGAACTTGCGGCTGCTGTGTGGTTAGCAGTTTCATAATCAATACTACCCCAACGACTACTGCCAAAATTGTGTTTTGCGTCCTTGACTTAACCAAGTTCAAGCCTGTTTGTACTAGAGCGCAGCACAGACTCCATCAATTTCAACTCATGCACACTTACCGAGGCGCAGCTTTGGCTACAAACACTCTACAAGAAACATTTGCTTTCAGAAGTTGTTATTGAACAGGCCATTTTGTAGACAGAGCAGGTGGAGAAACACACAGTCATCCTTGTTGCAGCGCTTAAGTGAAGTGAAAAAAAATAAATTTTCCCAGTAACACAGACCACCTACCACACATGAAGCTGAAGTCTGTGTCCCTGAGTCCCGTACAGTACATGTGTCTAGCTCACAACACTTCACTGACACATTGCACTTTCACATCCTCTGTAATTCATCAGAAGTTACTTAAGGTGTGACTAAAGCCCCGTGAATTTTTAGCACAACACAGCCCTGGAATCCCTGTGGAGCCAATGAAGTAGTAAGGGATTAATTAAACTTGTAATGAGTGTAGAACCAGCAGCCCTCCACAGAAGCTGTAACTTCCTTACATATCCACTGGGGCTAGACTCGACCCCCAAGGCTAGTAGCACTGCTTTTATCCTCATATGACTTATTACAAGTTACATATTTATATTACATATTTGGACTTCCTAGGCTGCCTACAAAATCACACAGAGTCTTTGGCTGCTTAATGCAAAAAGAATAATGAGTTGGTGCGTTGTGCTGTTGCCTCAGTCAATGAATTTTCTAGTAAGAATTTGTGTCATGATTGTGATTCATTCAGATGAGAAGAGCAATGATGTGGATCTGTCTTCTAGCGAGGACTGGGATGTGAAGACAATAACGAGTGCACTGAAGCTTTATCTGAGGTAAGCATCAGTGGGATGAAAGACATACTCTTTTACACAGACACACAGACAAACCAGAATGACAACAATAAATCCATTAATTGATTAGTTGATTGACAGAAAATGAATTTTCTGCTTTTCAAATATGAGGATTTGATTCTTTATTTTATTTATTTATTTATTTTTATTGTTATGTTATAGTAACCTTATATAATATTTTGTGATATTTTAAAAGACAAAAAATAAAATGTTAGAAAGACTTATTACAGATTAATCACTGATGAAGATAATCATTAGTTACTGACCTAAAACCTTACATTTCTACCTTATAGGCATTGATGATATTGTTAATTTGCTAATCATTTCCTAAACCTTTATTGTGATCGGTTTAACTGTTTGGTTGAATCTGTGCATCTGGAGTAATGTGTCCCCTGAACACATTTTCAGATCTAAGTTAAGTTACATAATTGCTTCTCTTTGTATCGATACATTCAAAATTATGACATGACTAGTCCAGAAACATCTGTGCTTGGTGCATAATTGATCATTTTGATTCATCTTATAAGCCACCAATCTTTAGTATTCAGGGATGCCATGTGTCTAAGCCAATCCACTTCTGACCTAAGAAAACCCAAGTGGTAAATAGAAGATTTACTTACTCCTTAGACGAATATGATTTCCTCATTTCACTTTTTAGGTTTTTCACATTTTATCCATTGTCTACTCTATCTTTTTAAAAATGGCCCAAATTAATTATGCAAGTGCCTATGTATAATTAAGTCCTTGCATGGTCACGTTGCTTACTGTATGCCTGTTCAACATTCATCAAGTCCTTCCAGGTTGACAGATAGTGTGGGTAAAGTTCAAAGATTAAAAATGTGGTTATTAGTTGCAAGAAGCTGAGCCACTTTAAACGCCAATTTGTTATTGTAAACATGTGCAGTTAGCAGCAAGAAGTTGATACTGTCATTATTGTCATGCAAGCAAAATATCAATTATGATCAAAATATTGTCATAATTGTTTTAATAATTGGTGGTTTAGTTGGTTTGAGGAAAACAAAGAATAACTATCAAAGCTATTGATATCATATTTGATTTGGCCACTCCTGTATAACAGCAGGGGAGTATAAGTATTCTGATCAGGATGGAAATGACAAGTCCTGTTAAAAGGGGTTAAGCTTACGTTTTGATGGGCAAAATTTAAGCTTCGACCCTTCCAAGAAGGCAGTTTGATGTAAGCGGCTGTGGGGCGTTGGACTCTGTCAAACTCACGGTCTTCTCTCACTCAACACCCACAAGTAAAAGAGTGCTTTATTGTATTTAGTCATCTAGTTCTTACCACAACATTTAGTCACTTTTAAAGTATATATAAACATATGTGTTGTTATGCTATATTAAACCATGCAGAGTATTGCTGTCTTTTACTTTTTGTCTGGCATGCTGGAATGAAACAGGGTCAATCTCAGTTTCCTCTGAGGCTAAGCACCTTTGGCCACTGGCCAGCTGCAGTGTGAAAGTACCTTCAGATGAACTTGGTTATCTCAATGCGTGCGCCATCTAATTCCATCCCCTGGCCTGGCCACATTAATCATTGCTGTGTGCAGACCCTATAAAACAGTGTGCCGGCTATTTCTGTCCCTCCTAGCTCAATTCAACTCTGCTTCTCTATCCAACCCCCCACCCCCACCCTTCTGTCTTTCTCTTGCTATCTCTATGAAGGAGCCTTCCTGAGCCATTGATGACCTATGGACTTTACAAAGACTTTATTAGCCCTGCGAGTAAGTTTGAACACCTCTTATACCCCCGCCTGATCTGAGTACAGACCATAAGCAAACAGTGGATACATGTGTTGCATCAGTCTAAAATGTACATTGAAGTTTACACACTGGTTTGTTCTTCTTCAGTAAGTTATTGAAAACATGCAGTTAAAACAGTTTATTTTTTTACAGAGTTCTTTTTTACTAACTTTTTAGAAACATAGCTAATATTGGGCAACCCTCTTGAATGAAGGATTCATCATCTGAAAGTCTGTTAATGTCTTGAATGCTACTTAAGATGTATCAGCATTATTCCTCATATTTAGACTTTAAAAGACTTAGTGCTCTTCAAAAAGTGCAGTTTAATGTTATACTTTTTTGTCTTACTTAGACTGAACAAAATTATAAACACAACACTTTTGTTTTTGCCCCCATTTATCATGAGCTGAACTCAAAGATCTGACTTTCTTTATATACACAAAAGGCCTATTTCTCTCAAATATTCTTCACAAATCCGTCAAAATCTGTGTTAGTGAGCACTTCTCCTTTGCCGAGATAATCCATCCACCTCACAGATGTGGCATATCAAGATACTGATCAGACAGCATGGGTATTGCACAGGTGTGCCTTAGGCTGGCCACAATAAAAGGCCACTCAAAAATGTGCAGTTCCATCACATAGCACAATACTGTTGCCCGTGAATTGAATGTTCATTTCTCTATTATAAGCAGTCTCCAAAGGTGTTTCAGAGAATTTGTCAATACATCCAACCAGCCTCACAACCGCAGACCACATGTACCAGGACCTCCACAACCAGCATCTTCACCTCCAAGATCGTGTGAGACCAGCCACCCAGACAGCTGCAGCAACAATCGTTTTGCAAAACCAAACAATTTCTGCACAAACTGTCAAGAAGGGAAGCCCTTTATTATGGCCAGGCTAAGGCACACCTTTGCAATACCCATGCTGTCTGATTAGTATCTTGATATGCCACATCTGTGAGGTGGATGGATTATCTCGGCAAAGGAGAAGTGCTTACTAACAGATTTTGACATTTGTGAACAGTATTTGAGAGAAGTAGGCCTTTTGTGTACATAGAGAAAGCTTTAGATCTTTGAGTTGAGCTCATGATGAATGGGGGCAAAAACAAAAGTGCTGCATTTATAATTTTGTTCAGTGTAGTTTCAGAAATGTCTTACTCACTCACTAATGTGTGTCGTAGTCAAGTTGATGATGAGTGTGAGTGTATCTGTTGTTGTTAACTGCCAGTGAACACAGTTGATCCTCTAAGGTTGACCAAAACAGCCTTTCAGCTAACTTTGGCTAAAACATTTTAACACTTTTTAACACTTCAGACTGTTTCATACTGTGTTTCTATTTGTAATTTCTACCTGTTTTAACTTGCTACTGGAAATGTGTGTCCAAATAAGCCATTAAATGTTAAAGCTAAAAGGTTTAAAATGAAAAATATGCTGTAATTTGCATGCCCTCAAATGGTCTAGTGAATGACCTTGAACAGCAAAGAGACACTTTTTTTCCCTCTCGCCCACATAACATCATTTATGTATGAAATGTCTTTAAAGCAAGCCAAACTTGAATCTTTTTACAAGTGCTATAATTGGATCAGGTTGACATTTTTATCAGGCACTCGCAATGCCCTCATAACGAGGGGGAAAAAATGGATTAGCAATGAATATTTTTTTTGATGGATGACAGCATCCATAAGAGGCTTTTTCCATGTTTAAATCCTTGTCGTTCCCATAGTAATGATATTTTGTGTGTGTTTGTGTGTGTGTGTGTGTGGGCGGTCAGATGCCCATGTGTGAGGAAATGTTTAAGAGATGATCTTAGGGGTTTTAACACAACCCTTTTATACGGTAGCGACAGTAACGTAAAGCTATCTCCTTCGCCAGCATAGTGGACCCTGCTGCCAAATTCTGTGAAGCTTCAGACCATATATCACTATCACACCTCTTCTTCCCCTATTTAAAGTGGGATGTATCATCCTCTAACTCTTATTACTTGAGCGTGATAGCCTCTGGTTATTATGTCCTTAAAGGTCCACTAACTTTTGCTCAATTTCCAGAATGTATCCCAATAGTTTTTCGAAGTAATAGAGGGTTTTGTTCTTCCACTAAATTACTTTTATTTGCTGTTCCTGTAACCTTAAACTGTGATTGTGCTCTGCTGAAGTCAATAGTGTATGTATTGTATCATCATCTCTAAAAATTAGCTGTTTGCTAATGTTGTACAGTATTCGATCGCAGCTGCATTGGCTCGTTGCCACCTGAGGAGCGCGGAGAAATCCTTGTGGTTTAATGCGACTGTATGGCTGCTTCTGCGTTTTAACAGAGGGCGGTAGTCCAGAGGCTCGCATCCAAGCCATCCACTGCCTGGTCCACAAACTACCCGAGAGGAATCGACAAGTCCTCGGGCTGCTTATGAAGCATCTGGCCAAGTGAGTGCTCATAGTTCCCTGGTCATAGTTCATCCAGTCTCCACCACCCCTCCCTCCTCTGTCTCAGTTCTCTCTTTCTGCTTATCCTGTCTGTCTCCTCATTCTCACTCCACATGCTTTTTCTCTCTCTCTCTCTCCCTCACTCCCACTCTCTTCACTCCCCCTTCCCTGCTGTCACTCTATCTCTTCTCTGTCTACTCAGTGACTGCTGGGTAAGAAAATTGATGCTGCTTTTTTGTATTTTTCTTTTTGCCTTTTCTTAGGTCATTTTGATGTTTATTTAACTTGTTGTAGGCGGATTGTGTAGCCTGCCGTACCTGTTGTGCAGCCCACCAGTGAAGTGAAATGAAATGGACCTCTCAAATTAAGCCCTCTCTTGAGATTACTCTATACACCCCTGGATGGACCGCTATTGTGCATCACTCCATTTGTGAGATTAGATAGGAAGAAAGATTGAAGAAATAATGTTAGCTAACATTACAAGGTTTTACCTCAGCAAGCTTTTTATAAACTAAATATGAGCAAATTGAAGATAAGTAAATAATCCCTCTTCCCTGAGGCAGTGAAAGTCTGGTGGATCTTATTTCATAGAAACCCGCTGCAGAATCAGGCTCTGGTAAAAAGGCAGCGCTATTGAAATTGAATTTGGATTATCCAGCGTGAAATTCTCCAGACTGGAGAGACTCGAATATTTTTCTGAAGTTGGCGTGTGTGCATGTCCTGCAGGGGAAGGAAGCAAAGCCAGAATTTCACACTGCTATCTGAAATGGTTTCAGAGATGTTATAAATGTGAGTTGTCACCAATGTTTTTGTCTTCAAAGGCATCCTTTGAAGCTATTTAAACTGTCTCTCTGCAGATGCACTGCATATCATCATATTTTGAGTGTGAAATCTCTTCACCTGTCCATATAACTTTTTCTTCAAAAAAGGTTTGACCTCCTAAGATAAAGTTTCATCTATGGAAGGTGTCCTGATTTCAAAACAGATCTAGGAATTTAATAAAACTTACCATTCCTCCATGTGAAATATCATTACCGTGCTGTTAAAATAATCAGAATAGCCACTGCCAGAAGTATTCATGATAAGTTGTTGGAATTGACAAGGAAATCAATGGCATGTGTATCTTAAAAAAGTTGATAGATGCACAAGTGCTTTCATTTTTTTTATATTTAATGCTAGATTCAGTGTGGGAGAATATATACGGCAAACTGTACATGCAGGTCAAGTTAATGTTTGGATTTAAGAGTATTGGCTAGGATTCGCTACAGCTTACTGTTGTTGGCAAAAGTGTGAAATGTCATAAGATGTGCTAAAATCCTCCATTTTTAGTTGTCATTTTATCTCAAAATGCAGTAGCTGCTTTATGTATTCACAGTTTTCAGTGCCTCTGTGATGTGTGAATTTTAAAAAAAATCAAGAAAATGTTCTGTTCTAAATGTGAAAAAGTAAGAAGTAATACACAGAAGAACAAAAGATCGAGAGAAGGTTCAAATTGATCTGTCCAGATACAGTGGTCTGCAAAAGTTTGGGCAACCTTGTTCATTTCCATGATTTTCCTTCATAAATCGTTGGTTCTTAGGATAAAAAAAATCAGGTAAATATATCATATAGGAGACAAACACAGTGATATTTGAGAAGTG
>JAPMOB010235963.1:0-15194 GCA_029875015.1 Lepomis gibbosus
GATAGATAGATAGATAGATAGATAGATAGATAGATAGATAGATAGATAGATAGATAGATAGATAGATAGATAGATTAAAATTAAATTAAAATTAAAGTGATACTAGTTATGTATAACAATTATTAATAGAGTTGTTCATGCAAATCACTAAATAATGCAAATCTGTACTGCATGACAGAATAACTTAACACATAGCACTAATACAGAACTAGTTGAATATGGAACCTCTGCATGACATTTAGATCATTATACTACTTTTATCTACCCAAAAAAAGCATATAAGCCTTCTGAATGTAATTATGCTTTCCCACTTGTATGAGGCCACATCTGTGTAAAAGATAACATATCAAGGATAGAAGCAAAACAACTTTCTACCTTCTTTTTGACACTAACAAACATTTCTATAGGATGAACGGGTGAAAAAGATGAAATTAAATAGTAGTTTGAAAGACGTAGGTACCTGAGGGCTGCTGTGTGTGTGACAGGACTTTGTCCTTCTCCGTGTTGATAACAGTGGGACTCCTCATCAGTGGGGGAATGAAGGGAGCAATGATCGAAGCATCCACACGTGTGATAGGGATGTCAATGGGGAAAATCGCTTGCTCGATAGCCTCACTTTCCATGGTCAGCCAGAAGTCATCAACATGTACCTCATCCGAGACCGAAAACTCAGGCCAGGTAAACTGTGGACAGAGCGAAATGTGTGAAAGAATGTGCAGAGGTCCCTAAAGTATGTAGCGTGCAGGCCCACTCGAATTTTCAGATTCAACATGTTCACAAGATCTAAACATTTTTAGCTTCCCACCAATGGTATAAATGTTTCACCTCCACATTTTTTAGCTCCAGTACGTTGCTTGTATATCGCTCTGCAATCTCCAGTTTGGGAGCAATGCCACAAATGCCGCAGATCATGTCGTTGTAATCGCGCACTGTCAGACACTCAAACGCCCAGTAGCCACTCAGGAGAAGCTCGTGAATTTGAGATAATTCCTCTGCACTCAGAGAGTGGACTTGGCAAAAGAAAATATGGAAAATACAGGGAAATTCATAGACAACATATTGTAAAATATTGCAAGATTGCAAATGTTCAAAATGCCAGATAAAAAATAAAATAACACAGTTGCAGAATGCATGTTTGTTGAGTTCAATTTCAGTGTTTACCAGGGTGATTGGGGACATGGTCTAGCATGGTCTTGGCTGCCTGAGAAGGGGTTTGGCCCATTTTGATGCTGGCCCTGATCTTCAGGAAAAGGTCGATACTGACCAGCAGTCTGTTCCCAATGTTGAACAAACCTATTAAAAAACATTTTAATTCACAAAGGAAGCTGGCTACACACATTACCACAGTTAAATTATTAAAAAAAATATCCTCAGGACAAGCGGTTTGTATGCACTTGACTTGTGACTGAGCACTCGTGTTACCATGAACACAGGAGCAAAATATTGTCAAACTGTGGTCTTCTTCCCACAAATAAACCAAAAACAATATGAAAAGCTCCAGTCAATGCCTACTTACAGTTTCTCACACTAAGCAACAGAACATTTCTGTTATTTTTGATATTTGAGTTTTGATATCAACATGCTCTGTCTGAAATATTTACATGTTACATTAAGTAGCTAAACATCAGAATAAGCTTGACATCTTAAAAGTTAAATTATTGGGCTGGTATTCATCAGCATTCTCACAAAACATGTAAAGACATTTTGAAAACATTTACGGGAATCTTAAATTTTGTATGTTATGCACACATAATTGTTGATACCCTCCCATTTCAGCCAGTCAGGGATACACTTGGAAGTGGTGCTGTTTACCTGGATGCAGGTCAGTGAAGCTGTGCAGAGCCAGACACTGAATGTTGAGACAGACCTTCAGCTGGAGAGAGGCTGTCTGGATCAGTGTCTCCGTAAGCAGCCAGCAGTCCTCTTGTCCTGCGACAGTACTAGGATGCACAAGCACAGACACATAAGAGCGTACATTAGGGGGCAGGACATCAGCACAACATGCCAGTGTTGATGCATGATAGTTCAAGAAACATCACCTATCTTCTCACCTCTGACTTCCCTTGAAGAGAGGGTAGTTACATAGGCCACAGTGAGTAGCTGCAGATTCATAGAACTGAGGCCACCCAGACTCGACCAGGTACTCCGTCTCTACGCTGCCACCATGCTCCTGGTCGCCTGGTTGAACCAGGACGATCTGGAGACTGTTAAGCTCCTGGATGAGGGTCAACGTTTCCTGGAGCTCAGTCTCGCTCTCGGGAATCTGCAGGGAACGCTGCAGTAATTGCAGGGTATTTTGGCGCTGGATGTCCTTCTGAGCAGGACTCAGGGCCTGGTACGGATCGAGCAGAGTCCCAGACTGAGAAAGGAAACAAAATAAAAATAATGAGAGTAATGCATCCACAATTTAAAATGTAAGAAGGCGAGAGGTTGGTTTTTGTAATCACTAAAGTGAATTGTAACAGCAAATAATTCAGATGAGAAGGAGAAAAGGATTTATAAATAAAAGCCTAACTGCTCAGCAGCTAAGACAAACAAAAAGACACAAAGAGGGTGTTAAGGATGTTCTGAAATCAGTTCTGCTAGCTTGAAAGCCTTGAAAAGAAAACTGCAAAGATAAATGACTTGACATCAAAGTTGACATCAAAGGCTGTTATCTGTCTGATGTCTAGATTTACAAATGCTGAGAAGCAACTGCTCTGGGATCCCAAGGTTATGCTAAGACTCGCAAAGTGGGGTCGAGGGGTAAGCGATACAGCTGGAAACCTACACTACTGTCACTTGAGAAGAATCTGGAGGAAGCGAGCTTTCACCTTTGATCCCTTGGCATTCTTCTGGGTCAGCTCACAGCCACATTTAGGGCACACTGCAGGTTTGTGTCTGTTCTTGTACATGTAGTCACAGGACGGATTCTTACAACGACCCCTTCCACGCGCTGTAGACAGTCCCAAATCCTAAGAGAAGAGAAGAAGAATTGCAAGAATTAACCCACAAATCAAGACATAAGGGAAATCCAGACACAAATGTACATAACACAGAGAATAACAGTGTACTTACAAAGCTGGAAATGGTGTGCTGTTTGAAAGGGGCGACTGACAGGATGTTCATTCTCCCATCAACCAGTGAAGACACAGGCTGGCTACCATCTGCAGGGCCAGAAGAATCCTTCGGAAAGACATACATCAAGTGAGGATATTGGACCAGAGACCAAAAGTGTGTGTGTGTGTGTGTGTGTGTGTGTGTGTGTGTGTGTGTGTGTGTGCGTGCGTTTTTGTGTGTGTGTGTGTGTGTGTGTTAACCTGCTTGGCAGTGGTTGTCGGGACTGTCTGTCCGAGCTGCTTTAAAGTGCTGGGTTTGAGACCCGAGAAACTCTCTCGAGGCACTGTGGTTAAAAAAGGACCACATCAGCTGAGAGCAGAGACCTCAGAAAGTACACTCACTTTTATTGACATATCACTTCCTCTCTTGTATAATAAAAGGTAGTCTGTATCAGCTAATAATAAGCACTGAATGAGCTTGGAATAAAACTGTATCCAACCTACAAACTGAAAGACAACATTTAATAAAGTAATTGTAATTAAAATATAACGATGTGCAGTACCAGTGAATGACTTATTGTTGTTTACACTCTGAAATTTTCCTTTGTCAGGTGGGACAGTTATGATCTGGAACACAGCACGGCCTAGAAACACAAACATAAGCCAACATGTAAATCCATATGGTAACAGGATACTGCCTGAGCACTGTCCGCTTTATCCCACCTGTTTTATAGCAGGCAGGAAGGATGGGTCTCACAGGTCTCTTTTGAACAGCGGCACTGCTTCTGTATTGACCTTGGACTGTCGAGCACACAAAACTGTGACAGAGGGAAAGTATGTCAAGTGAGATACACACTACTACCAAAACTTACTACAATAAAAAACAGCTGCTATAACAACACACACACACACAGGTTGTTTCAGGTTAACAAAATGTTTTCACCCAACACTTTTATACAGTTGAAAAAAAATCACAATATTAATTACTAAAAAGAAGATCAGTGTGTATTTGGTTCGGATGGCATCAAGCGTGTGTAGCGGTAACCTGGTGAGGAGTCCAAAGACAAGGGTGTCTTGCCTACAGTCAAGCATGGCGGTGGGAGTGTCATGGTCTGTGGCTGCATGAGTGCTGCTGGCACTTTTACTTAGGGGTGTACTCACTTTTGTTGCCAGCTGTTTACACATTAATGGCTGTGTGATGTTATTTTGAGGAGACAGCAAATTCACACTGTTATACAAGCTGTACACTCACTACTTTACATTGTAGCAAAGTGTCATTTCTTCAGTGTTGTCACATGAAAAGATATAATATAATAAATATTTACAAAAAGTGAGGGGTGTAGTCACTTTTGTGAAATTCTGTACATACCAATCTGCAAATAGTTCAAACCACAGTTTTCACTCAGTCGTCACAGCCCACACAGATGGTCAACGTGCTACTTGAGTCCATGTAGCGATCAGAGCATACTTAATATTGACTGCACACCAATCTCAGATTGTGACATTAACACTTCATGGTTGCTCACTTTGTTTGTTCTGGCTCCTTGGTACTGCTGCCCTCTGGTGACTTTCCAGCTGGAACTGCATGCTGCTTTTTGGAGCACCTTTGAAGTTGGGCTTCTTTTTTGCTCCTAGTGGGGTTTGTTTTACTGCCCTCAGCTTTCCCCTCCTGAGCAGGGGGAGGAGTGGGTTGGCAGCTTTCGTTAGACTTGGATCCAGCTTTCTGTGACAACTTCTTGGACGCAGCCTCTTTCTCTTGTGTCTTCTTTGCCTAATATATAGATGTAGCCAAAGTTAATCGACTTGAACTGAAGGAACAACTGGAGGCTGAATCATTGTACTACTTCTGGGTGTCCATAGAAAAGTGAACATGCCTAACTGTTTGTGCAGATATTGCTTGACACTTACAGCAGGTATCCATTTTCCACCCAAGTGGCTCCCACATTCAGGGCACGTCGGTGGCTTGTGGCGGGTGACATACACAAAAGAACATCCAGGCTTTAGACACCTCCCTCGACCCCTCCTGGTGTATGTCTTTACAGACTGCAAAAAAGAGCAAACCATGGAAGCTCATGTCTCCCAACTGATATTACCACCCCCAATCATCATTACTTGAATCTAAATAATGATTTTCCTAATTTTCTTTTTCTGTGTGCAGACCATATGCTTGCCAATTTCACTACTGCCCTTTATCAGGTGGATGAATAATGTGGGTGCTTACCATTTTATATGAAGGTTTTGCACTTTGTTCTACTCTGGCTCCTACAGAGACCATCATTACTGAGCCCACCGAGCTGACACTCGCCAAAGATTTGGGCTCCAGCAGGTTCTGAAGTGACAAATCACCTCACTGAATTAGCTAAAACAACTTTTTTTCTGATTAAAATGAGGTACAAAGATTGTTAACTATTAAGTCCTAATCATTATCTAAATGAAACTCATTCTACTAACTGGTAGAAGGAAATTTAAGTCTCACCTGGGTGGGTATGATAGCAACCACCTGTGTAGTTTCCCCCTGTATCTGCTGCACCATCGTCCCAGCATGTCCACTACCAGCAACTCCCGTCTCATTTCCTTTCAGCATGACCCCATCTGCTGTAAGGTCAGCAGAGCCCTGTGAGACATGGGCGTCTGTGGAGGATGACACAAAGGAGGAATAGGAGGGTGGGATTCTTTGGGGGGATGTGGGATGAGACGCCAATGCCGTTTCCTCTGCTGCGTCATCAACAATGATGGGGTGCTCGGAAAGTTCCACCTCACCGGCCAGCTCAAGAGGTGTAAACTGGGGTTCTTGGGTGAGAGAGACGGAAGGCAGGCCTCCCTCCACTGGAGACTCCAGAGGTTCCATGCTCACCTCTGGCTGAGAGCCTCCTGGCTGGTGATTTGACGGGCAGCCTTTAGCCAAAAGAAAGTAACTGGCTCTGGGGAGGATTTTGCGGAAGCCTGGTGGATGATTGGAGTGGCTAAGAGACGACTGACAGAAAAGCACAACGTTCATGGTTATCAAAAATAAACATTTTGTGGTTATGCTGTGTTAGAAACCAGTGGGGATAAAGCAGGAAAATGCTGCTTTAACTCTGCTTTAATACTTGATGCTAATGGGTCACTTCAGTCTGACTTTATGTGCTGTTACATGAGGCAAATGTCTTCATTACAAATTGAATCAATCCAGTCAACTACATGAGTAATCTGCAGCGCGTAATCATAAAGAAGGACCCTAATATACTTAGCAGCCTATACCAAATCAAACACTCCATCATGGGCAAACCTTTTAAAAAGATTAGCTTGGGTTGACTGCTGGCCACTGTCATTAATTCACTGCTGCATGTTCTACTGATGCAACAGAATATACATTATTATTCCTGCAGTTATTAAAATGTATTCAACAGGGGAAAGTTACATAAATTCTGACTTTGTTCAGTTTACCATAGATTTTTCTGTAACTCGTTTTGTGCCTTTTGATCATTTAGGTGATTAAAGTTATTGGTTAATACTTCCTCCACACACTGATACTTGGCATCAACAAAGAGTCAGATTCTCCAACTGACTAGTGAATATCATTTAACTCCATGCACAAAAGCAGTATTGATATTCTGTCTATGGACAGCATTTGGAGCACCTTCACCTTTTCTTCAGAACAGGCCTGTTTATTCTAAAGTTATTTACAAGAGGTAGTTTTGTTCTGAGGATCATCAATTAAAGGTTCCATTGATGCTCAGATAGACAGGTTTTTTATTACATAAAAAAGATAAGGATGTATCTTACTGTGTCTACGCCCTCCTTCTCGGACTTGGCCTTCTCCAGATAGTAGGCTTTCTCAGCTACGCTGAGCCTTTTCCAGCTCTCACTGATACGTTTGTTGATCTCCGATTGTGGCAGATTAGGGATTTCCTGTTGCATAATCTGGTGAACATCAAAGTAGTATAGCAGGTAGGCAGACCTAAAACAGACAGATGCAACATCATTAATACATGACAATGAAAGAGACATTTTTGATTGTTAGAGGCTCAATACCTGTTTAAGACAGGGCCTACTTGTGTTATTATATGTTAACAGCTGTGTGAAAGTCCTTTTTGCCTATGTACATTACCTAGACTTTTTAGGTTTCTCAACACTGTCTTCTTGAGCTTTGCTCTTCCTCTTTTTCGGGGTAGTCACCTCCATGTGTTTGTAGCAGTTCTCCACCTCCTCAGTCACTTTCACAACCTCAAACACCTCCACTTTCTCCATGATTTCCAAAGATCTAGGGCAATGGCATGAGATTAGTTTGGTGTTTTGAACTTTCATAAAAGTTAAAACTTAACTGCAGGGTATTTGTATTAGTTTGATTTAGTTACAGCTAATTAAGTTAGTTAGGTTTACCAGGGAGAAAATTCGATTATTAAGTGTATACACTGTATAACAGTGAGGCGTGATTGCGCAGCTATCTGTGCTCAATGAAAGTACTGGGTTTCTGGAATTTATTATAGCTCAGTGGACAGCTATATCTCAGCTGCTGAGAGGCAAATCCAGACATTTGTCTAACAAAAGAAACAGAATATAGGGCAGTGTGATATGGGCTGGCAGTAGTACATGCAGAGATAATATAGCAATACAGTGTGTGTTAGTCAACATAAAGTATCATGGAACCTTGTCATGCATAGGGCTCTTAGGTAGACTAATACAATGCTAACAGGACAAAAACACAAGTCCTTCCCTGCTTTAACAGTAGGTTTAATGGCGTGTGATTATACTGCCTGAACAGTCCGTGAGTTATCCAATGAAATGCCTTCTTATTGAAGCCTTACCTACGATGGCCAGAGGCTCTACAAATTGCTCTGAACAACCTTTACAAGTAGCCGAAAAAGTAAAGCATTCTGCCGACGTCAAGTAATGATGAGGTTTGTCTACACTTCATAACAGACCATAATTTGCGATGCATAAATGTCTGTGAAATAGCTTCGTTTCTCGTCGACTTGTAAAAAAACATGGCGGTTTGTTGCTATGGTCTTCAACCAATCAAATGCTGGAATAAACAAACATGAGCCAATCACGGACGACGTTTTTGACACGTGGAAGTAACGCGTGCGTCCCATAGACAGTGCAGACTGTGGCCACTAGTAGGCGCAGTTTACACAGTTAAGTGCCCCGAGAAGTACTACATAAGAGGTATAACTTCACAAGTAGGATCAGTGGTTATGTGGCATAAAGCCATGTCCATAAAATACAAATCGAATGCTGCTCAACCTTATTCATTCAACTTTTTATTGAATACACATTAGAGAGAACAAAATGTCTTGGCAGAGTGGGGAAAACGGCGAAGTGCAGAGGAAGCAGAAAGAAAGACAAAAGCAAGTTAAACATTATATAGCTACCAATGGCAAATAAAGTTACAGAACATAAGTAGGCAGATATTAATTTACAGTCAGCAGCTTTCTTATTAAACCTACTGCTCACATACACAAATAAGAGGCCTTTGTTGTGAATTTACATGTAAAACGTAAGCAAAGATAATTATAACTTTAGTCATGGATGCTTGTTAATACAGTGGTAACTAAAACTTCAGGCATAAAAAAAATCATGCATAAATAGTAATCAAATTGTAAACATCATGCTACAACACAGCCTCAGTAACAATTACAAAAAAGATGAGACAGCAACGTCTCCAGGAAAGTGCATAGCTGTATAACCACAATAGTATAAGTGTTGTGTGCTAAGCTCATGGGACATCTACTGTTTATTACTGGCAATGGCATTTTGAGGCAACAGCCGAACCTTCTGCCACAGTGTATTAAAAAGTCAATGTCATGTGGAGAAGAATTTCCTTCTGAAATAAGGATTTGAAAAGGAGATATCACAATGACTGTCGATTGGGCAAAATAATAGCTTCCATAAAAGGCTTTATTGTCTGATAAATACAGGAAATAATAATAATAATAATAATAATAATAATAATAATAATAATAATAATAATAATAATAATAATAATAATATTCTTGAAGAATTCTGCTCAAAGTTTTTCTTTATATATTTAGTACTGCGGCTGAAACACTGTACCAAACCGTCTCTGGCTCTACTTCTACTGAGAAAGACTGGTTGTTGGCTTACAGTAAATGTGAATAAGTACGCAAAAGTAAATAATACATTGTTAGGTTACAGCAATAGGTTAGCGCTAGCAAAACAAGTGCTCTCTAGGTTATATGTCTCGGTTTTCATGAGCTGTCTCCATGTTTGACATGTTTGTTAACTAGCCTACCACTACCACTAGCTGCATAGTTCCTATAAGACAAAATTGAGGATCAAGCACCCATACCCCTGGGAGAGATGGCTTATCATGTGAATTATTTAAACATCTGGATGACTTAGTAGGCTACTTGAGGAAGTTCTTACTCTGATTAATACTGTGTGGGGAGAGGGTTGCTTGTGAGTAGAATGGAAAAAACATGCAGTTATAATCTCTATCTTGAAACAAGGCGAAAATTCAAGTGACCCAAGCTCGTATCGGCCTATTGCATTAACATCAGTGCTGTGCAATCATGGAAAGAATGATAACAAATAGATTAGTTTATTTAGAAAGTAAAGGACTTTTTACTGAATTTCAAAATGGTTTTAGAAAAGGAAGATCAACAATGGAGTCAGTAGCAGTTTTAAATCAAGATACCAAGAAGGCATATAACAAAGAAGTATTGGTAAGTGTAGGCTGTTTTTAGATATTGAGAAAGCTTATGACTGCTTATGGAAGGAAGGACTGATGATTAAAATATATGATCTAGGAATTGGAGGTAGAATTTTAGGTTTAATTGGATTAAAGATTTTTTAATGAATAGAACAATACAAGTGCAAGTGTGTGGCTGTAGATCAAAATGTGTTAAAATAGAAAACGGTACCCCTCAAGGAAGTGTCATAAGTCCAGTCTTATTTAATATAATGATAAATGATATATTTAGTAATATTGGAAGAGGGATTGGGCAGTCCTTATTTGCGGATGAGGGGGCCATTTGGAAACGAGGTAGAAACACAGAGTTTATTTTAAAACAAATGCAAAAGGCTTTAGTCACTGTGGAGGATTTTAGACTTTGCCGTCTAAATTTATATTTGGCCACAAGAGAAAGGTACCAGATTTTGGATTGTGTATGATTCCCCACTAGAGAGAGTGAAAGAATTTAAATTCTTGGGTGTCTGGTTTGACGAATGAATGACGTGGGCGGTTCATGTTAGGAACATTTAGTATATCAGGCAATGATAAGGCTTAATTTACTATGGGTGCTTTGTTTATGGTTCTGCAGCCCAGTTGGTGTTAAGGAAGTTAGACACTCTATTGAGACTCAATAGAGTGGAGTTCTAAGGACATCTCCAATTCCTGCTCTGCTCATTGAAATGGGTGAAATGCCCTTATGTTTAAGGCGTAATAAGTGGGGAATGCAGTATTGGGTCAAATTGAATGCGTCTAATCTAGCACTCCCAGCTAGGTGCCTTATGCAAGGATCGAAACAAATCATTTTTTGAATACATAAATCAGTGGACAAGAGAATTGAGAATGATGCAAGGAGACATGGCACTTCATACAATTCATCTACCTATTCCCTACTGGTTAATGCAAAAACTGGAAATTGATTTAACATTTTTACAAGAAAAGAACAAATATATGACTGCTCTAAAATTGGAACAATATCTGAACAGTGGGAAGGGATCATGTCTAAAAATTTTTACAGATGGTGCTAGGGAACCAGAGAGTGGGACAGCAGGTTTTGGGGTGTATATAGCTCAACTGGACCTGAAGATTAGCAAGAGAATTACAGATGGAAGTTCTGTCTTTACAACAGAGCTACTGGCAATTCTTTGGGCTCTGTGGTGGATTGAGGACGTGAAAATAAGAGAAGCCTTAATCTGCTCTGATTCTGCAGCTGCCCTGATGGCCTTGAAAAGCGGTAAAGCAAAAGCTTGTCCTGATATCGTAAGTGAAATTCTAGCAGTACTATTTAGGGTTACAATGATTGGTAGCAATGTTATGTTCTGCTGGGTCCCTGGACATCCTGGAGTTGAACGAAATGAAGTAGCAGACTGTTTAGCTAAATCAAGCTTAAAGAAGTTAGAGACAGATATAAATATATCATTGGGAAGAGTGGAACTAAAAGAAAAAAAAAATAAGCAGAGTATTGAAGGGGACAAAGACTGTGGGAAAATGAGAACTAGGGGAGACATACTCTTTGCAACCTCAGGTTAAAAAAGTCAGGCACTGTTATGGATCCAGAAGAGATTCTGTTAAAATCTGTAGATTAAGACTCGGGCATTGTGGGCTGAATCAGTCCTTATATGTCATTGGAAAAAATCCAAATGGGCTTTGTGAGTGTGGGAACTCTGAAACAGACATGTTTCGCTGAAATGTAAAAATATAATATAGAAAGGAGCCTTTTATTCCAGATGTTATCACATTTGGGAGTTCGGTCAGTCTCAGTCAAATCTATATTGGGTCAAAATGAGAACCACCACTTGATTGTCATGAAAGTAGTATTACAGTACGGTACCGGGCTATATAAAAAATTTGAAGCAATAACGTTTTCATTATAGTGACTTCCCGAGGAGGGCAGTAATACGCCTAGAAGCGTCTAAACTGCCGTAAATCCATAAGAAGAAGAAGCACCCGGCGCCTAGACCCAGACCAAACGAATGGAGCTGGAGCAAAAACACAGTGTATCAGGCTTTTGAGCCGAACACTGATCCCACTACTGAGCAAAAATGGCGAATGACAAGGTGAGTGGCTCATTGTGCTCTGGCTTTTAAATGTATTCATTTCACGTGATCCATCGGATGCCATTAGCTGCTACAGGAAAAAAACTGTTTATCTCAGAAGCAGTTAGCTATAAAATGAAGGCACCGTGGCGATGGTCGCTTTTAATTTCAGATAACGTTAATCGATCCTTTAGCTGACTAAGTTATGTTGCTATTAAGTTAACTAACCAGCAAACTTCGAAAAACCAGCGTTTCTTTGCTAGAGAAACACTCCGCAGGGAAAGTTAACGTCGGACATGCCACAGTGTTTCCTAATACGAATGTGGTACTTTTCTTTCATTTTAGGATCCTCTGAAACAGTTGAAAGATCTGACGCAGCTCAAAAACCAGTTAGAGGAAATCCAGAAGCGAGTAGAGAGCGAAATTTCTGTGGGAATTCCTCAGGTAAGCTGTTATAGGTGATCCTTGCAACTGAACACAGGAGGAGAATAAGTTGTTGTTGAAAGCGTTTTCCTCTCGTCTTCAAATATATTTTCGATGGTGAATGTCTCACGGCAGTAATATGAACGGAGAAACATTCCTTTCTTTCATTCACCTTGTGTATTATTGAAGAATGAATTTCTCCTCACTAAAGGTGACTCATTTTCATACTAAGAATCTCTGTATATTCTCATTTAGGTATCTCTGACCTGTTGTTTAGTTTTGTCTTAGGATTGGCTTAAATACCCTCGTATGATTATTTTGTGTTGTATTGCTAATACAGTAATATATTTTATCATGATAAATGATAATAATATATAGACTTTAAAGGTATTCAGTTGTATTTACCCATCTGTATGTCCTTTGTCTGTGCTGGGACCCTGCTGAATATCCTACTGTTATCTTGTAGGGAGGCTCAGTGTTGGGATCTCCATTTCTGAAGGGTTTTCTGGCCGGCTATGTGGTGGCCAAGCTTCGCTCCTCTGCCATTGCAGGAGTGCTACTGGGAACAATCACTGGCATGTACGTGGCACAAAGCTATCAAGTGCCCAACATTGAAAGGACCGTGAGAGACTATCTGAACAACATGAAAAAAGGACCAAAGTAATTTGGGATAATCCTGCCATTGGCATAACACACACAAGAGGAAGAAATTCTGCTGCAGTTGCTGGCTTGCCAGTGGCTCACAAAAGATCAGCCTTCAAGAGTTCTTTGCAGACTGGACTATGCATATTATGATGTAACTGGAATTTCATTGGGGACTCAAAGACTTGCTTTTATTTTCATTTTTGTTTCAGGTTTGGTTAAATAATGCTCTGTTTAATTTCCACGTGTATCTGTATCAGGATGTAAGACTTTGTGCCTACAAGGTTTTAATGTTTGTCCATCAGAATTCTTAACTTGTCCCATTAGATTTTGAATCGTTCATGTGTAAAACAGGCAGTAATTCCTGCAAATGTTTCCTACAGATTTTAATGTTCAGCTTACACCATTTTATAGAGTGTTATACAGAGAGTAGCGCATCTAAGTATTTTTATAATTGAAATTGTTGACATTTGTAGCTGTATAATTTAAAAACAGCCACAAATTGAAGGGTTTTTGCACTGGAGCTGGTATTCAGATTTGCTAGAGATCAAGTGTTTAATTTGCATCATTGAGGATGATTGTGATCCCCAATGTGGGACCCAGTTCCACAGTGAGGATTAGGAGACAGTGGTTGAAAAGGATTCAGTGGGGTGTCCTCTTTGGGCTGATGGTCCTCATCTATGGCTCTCATGCACCACTCATCACTCTCACCAAGGTAGACGGTCAAGTCCCCTTCAACGCCTCCTCGTGTGTTGTCATGATTGAGTTAGCAAAACTTCTGATTTCCCTCACGACTCTCGTTGTAACTGGGGGCACATCCGCCTTACAAGCTCCTCCCCCTCTAATCCTTGTGGCCCCGTATGCAGTCCCTGCCGTACTCTACGCCCTGAACAACAACCTGGTAGTTGTCATGCAGGCCTACATGGACCCAAGCTCATACCAGGTGCTCTCTAACCTGAAAATTGTCTCCACTGCCTTGCTGTACTCCCTCTGCTTGGGCAAGAGGCTCCGTCCTGCTCAGTGGTTAGGCGTGGGGCTCCTCATGGGAGCAGGTGTGTGCCACAGTTACAGCAGCCTGGATCTAAGGGACCCCGACAGGTCTGAAGCAGAGAATGAACCCAGGCTTCGCATCACAGCTTGGGGGCTTTTCCTTGTTCTGGTGTACTGCTGTGTTTCAGGGCTGGCAGCAGTTTACACAGAGAGGGTGCTGAAGAGCCAGAAGTTGCCCCTCAGCTTGCAGAATCTCTACCTCTATGTGTTTGGCGTGGTCATCAATGGGTTCTCTTCCTTCTCCGCTGTAGCAAGTGAAAAGAGCTTTCTGGAAGGATACTCGGGGGTGGTTTGGGCCATTATAGCGGGGCAGGCAGCTAACGGACTCCTAATGTCTGTGGTTCTCAAGCACGGCAGCGGGATCACCAGACTCTTTGTGATTTCCTGTTCCATGCTGGTTAATGCTCTGTTGTCTTGGGCCATCTTAGGGCTGCAGCTCACCCCTTTCTTCCTCGTCCCTGTTTCTATGATTGGACTGGCAGCTTACCTTTATTACAGATAGTGAAGTCTCCACTAAATGAACCACAAGTTACATTGAACCAAAAAGTAATTAAGTACAGTCTTCATTTTAACTTCTGTTTCCTAGTTTTTGAGTTTTGAGATATGATTTGTTTTCTGCCTTCAATCCACCTGCCTTCTGACTTTGACATCCAGAATCCAGCACATGTCAGCAGATGCCTAATTTGACAATTGACATCCTATTTTAGAGTTTCATTTTAATGTCTGTTCCACTGTTGGGAGTACATTTAAATAATAATGCGTGTCCAGCTTATTATATCTTCAGTGAAACATTTCTGAAGAGTGCTGCTATCTTGCGGATTTTGTTTTGTATTGCATTCTCTGCCAAGACAAATGTTCAACTATATTATCAAAGTGTTATACAGTGTGTTAATGATAACCAATAAATTGTGGGAAACCATTTTATTTGTCATGATTTATATTAAGCACACTGATTCAGACATCTCATAGTGGTACAGTGGTGTGAAAAAGTGTTTGCCCCTTCCTGATTTCTTAGTTTTTTGCACATTTGTCACACTGAAATGTGTCAGATCATCAGATAACTTCTTTCTTCTTTTGAGTTTATTTAATAGGGACAGATACAAAAACATAGATAAACTTTGACAGTCATCTGATGTGTGTATCATAGCGTTTTTAGCTAAAGCTAATTTGCGACACTTGTCCCTAGTAGGGCTTTTTGATTAAAAAAAAATACAATCAAAACAAACAAACAAAAAAAAGAACAACAACAAATAAAACATAAACAAATGCAATACAATGGAAGAAAATAAGAAAGGATAAAAACTATACAGACTGGGCAACGTGTTAAGACTA
>JAPMOB010235965.1:0-17437 GCA_029875015.1 Lepomis gibbosus
GGCTATCCATTGCAGGGCCACACATATACAAACAACCAGTTACACTCACACACTCATACCTAAGGACAATTTAGGGTCAACAAACAACCTAGGCCGCATGTCTTTAGATGGTGGGAGGAAGCCGGAGAGAACCCACGCAGACACGGGGGAGAACATGCAAACTCCACACAAAAAGGTCAGGGCAACCATGGTTTGAACCCACAACCTTCTTGCTGTGACGCCACAGCACTATCCACTATGCTTGACTGTGCTGCCCGTGGTCAAGTAATAACCTGTTTAATACAGGACAATTGACAATACATGTATGGCAACATTGCAGTTATTGTGAATGCCCCCTATTAATTCATTTTATAGTATTTTAATATCCTACTGTTGCAATACATTATTTCTAAATGCATATTTGCATGATACATCAGATTAATTGATATTGATTCAATTTGTAATGTTTTCCTATTGAATTGTTGAAACTGTATTCATCCAACACATGATTACACACTCTTTTTGATGACAAAATATGCTTAAATTGTAAAACACAGAATTAGGAAAAATTTTAACAGAAAACAGAATTTGGGAAAAAATAAAAAGTAATCTGGCAAAAATGAAAACGGATTTCATAGTGCCCTATCTATCGACACCACATATCCATAACACACCCACTCTGCAAAACTAGCATTTTGGGTCTAGCCCCCTTAAAAAATCCTAGGGCAAAAACTGTACTTGGTTGCATTAACATACATAATGTAAGTCAGCTGGTATGCAAATTACTACAAAATTGTTATCCTTTTAGAGATAGAAGGTCAAAAGTTCAAGCTCTGGGTGCTGCTTCCCAAGCTAAATGTTACTAGTTTTGTCAGGATTTGTTTGACACAGACACCCATTGATGTCAGCTGTATAGTCGACGCCTTTCTCTTTCACTCAGAAGTCAACATGAACTACTCCGACACCTGAATGGCTAAATGCATCACTGCCGAGCGGTCACCAGTCATTCCGATTTTTACACTGGATAATGTGTCTGGCATATGTCTAACTTTCTACCAAATTATCAACTAAAATTAGCTTGTGGAAAAATATGAGGAGATTAGTGGTCAACTGTTAAATAAATCACCAGCTATTTTAATAATCAATTAATTGGTCATTTTTTAAAGAAAAAAGTCAACATTCAAAATGTTGGGTTGTGGACAAAATGAGACATTTGAGGATGTCATATTGGGCTTTGGGGAACACTGGTTAACATTTTTCAACTAATGGATTAATCAAGAAAATAATCAACAGATTAACAGACAATCAAAATAAGTTGCAGCCCTAATGCAGTTGCAGAATTACGCATTATTTCATATCAACACTTAGTTCAAAACAGATGGTGACAAAGTTGGAAAATTTTGGGAATTGGCAAACCTTGTGGTCATCAGTTACTCCTCCATAGTTTGCAGATTGGTGTGAGATCTGCCTGGGATCAACTGATTCCCTGCTAATGTCCCAACTGAATAAGTTGATTCAGCGGTTTGGACTTAATTGAGTTTGAAAGTGAAATGCCTTAATGACTTGGCAGTGTTTCACGTGGCAGCTGTTAGAGGGCTTTAATCATGTAATGCAACTTCAGTTAACTGTAAACATACGGAGTTAGAAGTGGCCAACAGTTGTTTTACAGCTGGTTCAGGCAAATGCAAACTTTTTACGGGAGAAGTTACTTGCTGCTATTTTGGGGCACTCATAATCAAACAACAACTGCCTCTTTGTATGACCACCATTTTGCTCTGATGTGCACCAACCGTATGCTACACAGATATACAAATAAAGCATAATGCAATGCAGCCAAGATATACTGTTTATTGCTTTAGAGGAACAATAGGGACTGCTTTTAAATGCAGTCGCAATGTATGAAATACAAATATATTAGGCATGGCATGATTTTGTCCAGATCATAGTAGAGCAGTCTAGTAGAGCAGCAGTTCAAATAAGGCTTCCGTAGGAGGCACCATATCTAACACAATCTTCATGTCTAACAGGGAAAAAGGGGGCTTAATCTTGTCAAACACAGCACAAAGCAATCAGAGGGGCTGATCTTTGATGAGGGAGATGGATTATAATCAAATAGAGGCTCTGAGTCTGGATATCATCCTGTGGAATTAACTGTGGCTGTGGCATATCCACAGACCACAGGAGTGTAATGAAAGAACAATATCTCACCAATATGAAAAGGGTTTTTTATAGATGACTGTTTTACTTTTTAGACCTGCTTTTGTACAATTGGCATTAACAATTTTCAATAGAGAGAGAGGAGGATACAGGATAAAAAAAACTTCAGGGATTACAATTTATACTACTTACAAAAATAATGCTAGTTGGTTGGAACAGCAAAAGTGATAAGTGATGGAGGTTAGATGGGCAGGTTGTTGATCAAATTGACAATATGTCAAAATTCTAGGCTTTGTGGGGAGATGCTGTGAAGGTATTTAAACAGCACGAAAGCAATACTTTGCTGGAAGAAATCTAGAGTGCTGGATTGATTTTCTTTGTACGAATAAGAATTTAAAAACAATTTTAGCTTACAATGTGATTGTATGATAGACAGTTTGTTAAACAACAGTGCCATTGTTTTACACATATACACACACGTACTGTATTGTCTGCCAAGCATGATGGAGCTGAGGAAAATCCTTTAGCCAAACATTGGACAGACATGCAGATAATCTCAGCAGTGGATCAATCAGTGGTTACACAGCAGGCACTTTGACTGAGTTCAACCCCCTGATAAAGCGTGTTGCATTATTTATGGTTACCTGTAGAAGCCATTCATTACCCACCTCTCAATAGCTGACATAGACAGATAGTTATCTTGTTAGAATAAATGTATTCAGTGGGCACATTACACAATTTTAATGGATGGTTAGATAATGCTGAGCACCTAACTTGTTAGCTAGAAGCTCCCTAATTAACATCAACATGAATCTGATGTGTCCGTGAATAGAAGAAAGGTGTGGGATTATGTGCTGAGTGATGAGATGTGGAGGTAGGGAACAGGGAGATGTTCAGATGATAAGTTTCAGTTCCACTCCACTCTTGTTTGTAGAGGCACACCTTTCTCCTTTAAAATTGAGTTGATGAGGATTTGTTTTGTTTAGAATATTTGAAAAGGAAAAAAACACATACTAGAGAGTACAGACAATCTCTACTGTTCAATATATTAAGAATGTTTGACTTACAATAAAGGATAAACTTCAATTTGAATATTTATGCAAATTTATCATTACAAAAATGTGCATTATAATTTGATAAATTATTTACAACAAAGGTCTTGGGATTGAAACTTTTCAATTTGCCATGTGTGACTGTTGTACATGTGCTGTACGTGTGCAGAGTTTGAGCTTTTATGTACTGTATATGCTCTGAACTTCATTTGTGCCCTTGCACATGTCCTTTGCATCCTCTCCCCTAGGCCTGAAATAATTGTCACAGATGTCGAGCTAAGAGAGAAAAAAGCACGGAAGCAGAGGACCATATCCAGGCAAGACACAGAGGACAAAAGCCGGTCAGATGCTGCCTTGTGGAGTTGTTTCGACTATAACTGGACCCTTCTCTTCCAGAGATCACGAGGAGAGGCCCGCAGCTTTTGGAGGGTGTCTCTGGCATTGGGTCTGGTGGGGTGGCAATGGTGCGATGGATAAGACACATGCCTTTGGCCACTGCGACACATCCACCAACGTGTCCCTGAGCAAGACACTTAACCCCTAGCTGCTCCAGAGCATACGACTGCTGACTGCTAATTGTAATGGGTCTTATAGGCCTACAGGATTTCATCCTGACATGGTATGTATATGCACACAGACAATAGTGCTGAATCCTTGCATTTCAAACACTGAGTGACAGATTTGAGAAACAAATTGAATCAGTTTTTTGTACAAAATGTATAATATGTAAATTAGGGAAAATTCACACAAACAGGTTAGGCTGGCTACATTAGCTATATTCTGACAGTACAGTAAGCTGTGCCATGAACAGTCACAACATACTTGTATATTTCACAGTTTTTAGGACTGTGGAGCAAATGTAAGAGAGGGATACGATGAAAAAGTACTCAAACTGTTTGTCCATGTGCTCTACTTTTGGTAAAGCATCTAATAGTGAAACTCCACAGCTGTATGAAATAGATAGGATCATTACTAACCGTTTTGCACAAGTAAAGGGCTTGAAATGTAGTTTCATACATGTATTAGTCTATTTGCATCTGTGCAGAAAATCTGTTAAAAATCATCCCCAAGACTGGAAAAAGGAAAGAGTCGAGATTTTTTAGCCAGCTCGACAGACTGGTCAGGTTTTAGAGAATGAAACACTAGATTCAATACTAACAAAACACACTTGATTTTCTCATTTTATGTAAGGCGAGAAAAAACTCCCCAGGTGCACATACTGTATATACACATCCCCGCAGCACTGCCACACAATCATGCACACGTTATATACACACATCTTAACCTATATACACTAAAGCCATCGTCCTCCCTTCAATGCACACACCTGTAAGTAAACAGGAGATGCAGGACGTGTTTGTGAAATTGGCTTTGAGCTTTGAGCCCCTCAATAAGTCATGAGTCGAGTCAAGGAATTTGGGTTTGTGGCAGCAGCGACACTGGAAAAAAGATAAACATGCTCAGCGCTTTCCTTTTAGGGTTCATTACTCTACCGTCCCGGGTGAGCCAGAGTTGAGAAGAGGAGTTAATTCCTACCGAGTGAGAAAAAAACACATTAACTGAGACCTATCCATCTTCCCAGTGCTGACACCTCCATTTAAATCTCTTATTTCTAAAGGATGTAGAGGGAGAATCGTCTCCTCTATGTACGAGCCTGCACATGGGGGCGTGTAAATGTGTGTGATGCCTTTTGCAGTAAAAATCTTTCATTATGATATTTTCAATTTAAAAAGAGGCCAACATTTCCTGCTCTTTTGAAAAATTAAGTGGCGTTTGCTGTGGATTAATTCTAGACATCTGGGAGTATATTCATAATGCTAATGCAGGTTGCTGTGTTTTCATTTGCTCCAGGGAGTGAAAACTGTGATTTGGGGGTGGGGCTCTATTAATCTATTCAAGCCCCATATTTTAAACATGGGCCACATTAAAATTACACTTGACATTTCATCAACAAGAGGTCTATTACACCTTTAGGGCGAACTATATGTACAGATGAAAAATTACATTAATAGCTGCTTCTGTCTTGAACATGAGCTCAATCTTCTCATGGATTCTTTTATGAGAAAGTTTTTATCTCTTTCCAACTTTTCAGTGGTCCCCCACCTTCCCATTAATCTTCACTTAAATCTCCCACTACCTGACTATTATATATGCTAAGTGGTCTTGTCACTGGGTCCCTAGTTGCCTGGTGTAATGAACAGCCTTAGAAAGGGATCTACTGGCTTTAATCAAATCAGCCCCAGGTATCACCAGCTCCCCAACGAAACCAGCTTTGTGCCAGGGCTGCCAATATTATGCCCTATTAAGAAACAGTGCCCAGCACAAGTGCGCGCACACACACACACACACACACACACACACACACACACAAACACTAATTAGATAAAGAATTAACGGTGCTGGGGAGCTCAGGGCCTGCATTATTGGAGTATTATTAGAAGGGAGATAAAGTGATTGATGTTATGAGACTTTTAAACATTGAAATGAGAAATTTAAACATTACAATGCAAAATAAAAGTTTAACCTGTTTAATGAACTTGCAGTTGTGTTGATTGCACTGGCAATAATGCATTAAATATTTTTATTATTTAATATTTAATTAGTTAGTTTTCCAAAAGCATTTGCAGTCCTTTAGAAGTAGGGTTAGGGTTCGACAGCATTTGATCAAATTCAAATCTACTAAATACAGACAGTTTTTAGACAGTTTTGGTAGTTTCTAAACTCTCCATTAACATTAATTAAGCTAGCCTATTTACAATTATTATGAAATAAGCGGCAGAAGAACTGAAATGTTGATGATTGATATTGATTGTTCTGACACTGAAATAACAGATGTAACGTACTGTAACTTTTATAACTACTTGATCTAAATAATGGAGAACTCTCCACTAATTGGGAGTCTCTCCACTCTGTAACTTCACTATGACCACAAATGAACTATGTTGTTCAATAGAGTGATTTGTCTTTTACATTAAGTAACTGTAGATGATATAATCTACCGCCAGTTAAACTGACCAAGCGTCAGTGCCAGCTATAAATGAGAAGTCCGCTAACCTACATTTTTCAATATTGGTCCCTGCTAATAAAAAAATAACAAGGAGAGATAAAAAGTTTGATAAGGTATTTGTTAGTGACCGGGAATTTAGAAGGGGTCTCAGCAATCGAAGGTAATCTACACAATCGAGACTAGGACCGATGCAAGCATTTTTAGATGGCCCAATATTGGTTTTATAGAGCTCAATCCATTTGTTTATTTTCTCTGGGTACCCCAGCAAAATGCCCTTTTGAGCTCTGTTAAACCACTGGAAGGTCTCCTAACACAGAGTGCTGTGAGCTGCCAGCAAGTTCAATTAATAAGCTAATCTTTAGTCAGAGTTAAATTTCACTGGCAGTTAAGTCATCATTTATGACCCAGCAGTTTCCCCTGAAATATCCGTTTTAAGGGAATGATTATGTAATTACCAAACTCTTTGGTTTCCTAACAATTGAGAACATAACCTAAACAACATACTATCAAGTAGCAAGAAGTATCATTCATTTTCCTTTTCTGCTGAGCAAGAATTGAACACCCATGATACATGGATTACTACAAATCTACTGTATTTGGCAGAGCTGAAACTATACACACACGTGCCCACAATCCCACAGGATCTAACCTTCAGGGAAGCAAGACTTGCCGTAACAAAGTGGAAAATAATTTCCAATACATATTAATGAAGCAGAGTTGAATCGATGCCCTTGGAACTTTATGAGAGTGTGCCAATGCAATGCTGCAACATCAGCATAGTGTATGTGTGCCTCAGATTTTAGGGGTTGGGGGCAGGGGGGGTTCTAGCTTGCTTTGCTCAACAATAAGAGCCCTCATATATCATGCTGAGCTCAAGGTGTGATGGGGCCTCATAGGTCCATGTGAGTGACCCTGGCTATGAAAAAGCCTATCAAGTCTGGACAGAGGGGCTAGCAGTGTTCGAGTGTTTCACTACTGTACGTGTAAGCAATTTTTAATGGTGGATTAATGATTCAAAACACAGAGAGAGATCCCATTAATGATGTTTGGATGTGAAATCATTTTAACATGCACATATTTGTGTTAACTACTAAATGTGTCTGCACTTTCACATGTACACACATACACACACGCACACTATAAAATCCTGCTTCTGCAGCAAATCGCCCGGACCAGCTTGTTCATCAAGGGCCGAGAGTGTGTATTGAACAGAGAGGGAATTACAACCCCTGCAGCACTCGTGGATGACACAGCCACTTACAGCCTGACCAATAGGCCATTTGCACTCAATGAATCACATATTTAAACACATTAATAACTAAGGCCACAGGATGCTGTATGGGGGGAATAAAAACAGGTGAAGAGACAGGTAATCATGAATTGATTGTGCACACACCTGTAATTTAAAATTGCGCCTACAGCCACAGAAAAGCATGTAAGCCTTTGTAGGCTTTTGAGTAATTAATAGTTGTTTGACACAGCAATGTTTACACACACAGAAGGTATTTCAAATCAGTGTATTGGGTGTCACTGGTGTGAACTGAAATGTGCAGCACAATGTTGATTTTCGGGAAAAGACAGACACTAGGGACTGTAATTAAAAAGTGGTTAGGTGCAGTAACAACACACACACACACTTAACACGGTTTAGCTTGTTGTTATTCCAGTGCTGTGTTGCCACTGCATGATCATGCTGATACCCTGGGGCAATTTGTTATGGACATCAGAGGAGCAGCGAAGGTCAAAGGCAAGACAAAGTATCCAGCCAGCCTAACATAGTCATTGTTGATTCAGCACTTTCAAAGACATCACCTGCCGATTGACAAAGGAATGTGACAAAAAAGAGAGACAAGTCAGGGATAGGGTGTTAATGAGACAGGACTACATGCAGGCAAAGGGGGTAAAAAAGAACTATGTATGTTTTAAATTCAAGACAGAGATAGGGCTGGGTGGTATGTCGGTATATAATGTATACTGATATAACTTCAAAAGAGATATGAAATTAGACAATTCCGTTTATACCGATATAGTCTGATGTTGAATTAATTTCCGTAAAGTCCTGGCAGTGTTTGCTCCCCTCTTTACCTCAACATGCAGCTCAGCTACTGCTATGAACGGAGTCACGGGAGGGAAAGTCCAGAAGACAAGTTTTGTTTTTTTCAGTGACTTTATACTGCCTACTACTGATGGAGAAAGTCACCAAAGCGGACATAGAGGGAGAGAGAAACGGTAAAGCCCGTTTCCCACTGCACAGTACCAGCTCAACTCACCTCGCCTTTTTTTGGTTTTCCATTGTGTAAAAGTTGTACTTGTACCTGCTACCAGGTACTTTTTTCATATCACCTACGTTTTATCTGTCTTTACATTCTGAGTAATGTTGAAATGTTATAATTCAAATCAAAAGACAGCTGTTTGTGCATCGCTGCTGTGTGTGCAGCGTTGAACGTCACGTTGCGGCAGTTATGTGTGGCGTCACTATGATTGAGGGGCGCTATCTCTGGGTACTACCTGCAGTGGAAAACGGAGGACAGCCAAACCGAGTCGAGTAGAGTTGAGCTGGTACTGGTAACGGAAAATCGGCATAAGAAACGGGGAACGCTGACGTGCTTGAAGAAGAGGTACGTTTGGTCTGTGAGTGTGAAGAGAACTGAAGGAGGCAAATTCAATAAGTGAGTGATATTTAAGATGGAGAATGAAATAAGAAACAAGTTACTAGTTACTAAAAGTAGTAAAAACATGCTTGCTAAAACCACCCCCACCCCCTACCCAGCCTGCTTAGCAGAAAATACCGATATATATTTTATACCGGAATATTGCCTAACAGTACCGGGATATGACTTTTTGGCCATATCGCCTAGCCCTAGACAGAGATCATCCAAGCTAGGCAACATAATAATTTCATGGGATTTAAATTCCATTTTGGATAACAGGCTACATTATTGCTGTTATTGGATAGTTGAATTAAATATGTTTGCAAGTTTAAAAATGCCAAAAGGTCTAGGAAATTTTATCTTAAAAGGAGTGTAAGTGATTCTGCATTCTGCATGATGGAAATCATGACTAACACAGTGTACGGGGCTTTATGGTTTTGTGGGTATCATGGTTTAACAGATGTATATAATCAAAAATTGGGAAAAACACCAATCATCTGAGGACCATTCATAAATTCATCCAGTGCAATTACATGTAAAGGCCAAACCTTTCTTAAAAACATCTGACTGATATTGAGCTGGAGCAGCTTCTACATAATCCCAATCTCAAATATCTCAAAGCTTAAAAATCCTTTATCTATAAACGTTACAATTCACAGGCTAGTGCATCTTTAATGGTGAAGTTGTGCATGTGACAAATTTGTCTTCTATCAAACAATTTTTTTTTCTAAAATAAAAAACTAACACTATGCAGGAACTGATAAGAACAAATTCAAAAGCATGAGAAAGACATTTCTGCCTGAATCAGGGTAGTAAGGATTACAGGCACTGTGGCCCCTTGATCATTCTAATTAACACACACAGCAGTGTCACAACCCCTAGCTACCACTTCAACAGTCAGCCAAAGCCGGGCAGATATCCACAATCTCCACAAGTGGGATTAAATTGGTCTGTCTTGTCATAAACTCGACATTTTCTGACCACTAAAAGGTACTGGAAAGTTGAGTATTGGTGAAATGATAAAATATTTGACAGTGACAACGTGACCTCTAAAAGGCACGATACGGAATAAGGTTAACTGAAGCTCTCTGGGGCAAGAGTGAGACAGAGTGAGAGGTATTCTGAACAAGAGTTTGAAGAGAGATTGAAAGAACTGGAAAGCCAGAGTGAGAGAGTCAGAAATACTTCCACCAGGAGAGGGAGACAGGAAGAGTGTGGAGTATTTAGGTCTCTTTAGTGCTGAGTTGCAGCCACTACTTGATTGGGCGCTTTGGGAGGAAATGGAAAAGCTCTCCAGCCAGGTGCTTATCTCTGACCAGAGCTTACAGAGTCAACCGACCGCCAAACTGCTTTACCCTGACAGCCAGACACTCACAGGGTAAGGTCCAATCAGCCTGTGAAGAGCAATGTCAAGGAAAGATATTTCCACCAAGCTAGTGTAACTTTTCAGTAGCAGATATGTGCTTTCTAAACTTCTGCTTGAGTTCAGAACACTGACATTCAAGTTTCAAGCACCAGGAACTCCCATTTCAACATTTCCCCAAGGAACCAGTTGTGCTAGATGGCAGAAAGATGACACACTGGTTGTAAAACTTCATTGGTAGATGGTGTATTTCTAGGAATACCCTTTGGACAGCCACAGCATCTTCACATGTAACAAAATATCAATAATATTTTTTGAACTTGCTCAAGGGTTCACCAGCTGAATGAAAAATACCTTCCATTAGCAGTGCTTTCTCAGATGGTCTATAGAGCGTCAGGTTGGATAGACTGTCTTTATTCCCTTGATATAGATAACCAAAGTGGTAAATGCACAAATAAAAGATGTATGTAAAGGATTGCCAATCTGGTATAAAGAATTTATTTGTGGTGGTGGGTATAGGGTTGGTTATGTGCAGGTGGTAAGCTCACAACATTGCATTCCCAAGTAACCTCTAAGTATAAAAGCCAAACAGTATTATCAGTCAACCCATCTGAACATTAATCCCTAATTCTGACAGACTTTTCAATCAATCAACAAAAATACTACTGTACATATCCAACCAGGAATGGAGTGGAAGAAATAAAGTATAAAAATATCAAGACATCTATTAGTGTGGATCAGCCAATTAAATTAAAGATATTAGAAACATTAGTGCTTGAAATGGGCCGGTACTCATCACTACGCTGTAGCGGCACTTCTACATTAAACTCTTTAGCATTGGATACCGGAACTTTTTGTTGCGTACCGGTACTCCTCACAAGCTGCCCATACTCTTTTCTCTCCTCTCCATATCAGGTTCTCTGGGCAGATCATATAGACCTTAATTACATGCATTAGCCAGAGTGCGGGACATTGAAACAGGTTGACGTGCTACAGCAAACTTTCAAAATGTTGAACTCGTTGTTCTGCATGAAGGGTTATGCTTATTGACAAGTTAGCACTTAGCATTAACAAATTAGAGATTAACTACCACTATAGAGAATTTTTCTATTGCTGTGAAACTGCTGTTTTGACCAACTAGAGCTGATATTAAACTAGTGGTAGTTTACTTATACACTAACATTAGGTCTAATCAAACCGTAATCCCAATGGTGTAATATCAGAAAACGGTTTTAGATTTGAAACAGTTGAATGTCAACTAATAAGCTGTTGAAATGTTACAAATACTATAATATCTGTAGGCACACTATCAAAATAAAGTGTAAGTGTAGATTAATTTTTTTATTTAACGCTATATTATATTAATACTCTCATTTACTCCTTTAGGTTGTGAATAGAGCCTCTGCAGTGTACAAATGTGGATTTAGCCAGAAAAGATGCCATTACACCACTGCCAGCATCCTCCTGAGCGCAACACATTCCCCTTGTTCTATTTTACATCTGTTTTACAGATATCAACATTTGGAGGGGAGGGGGTACCAGCCAATACACACACCAACATTTGAATGGGGAGTACTGGCACCTATTTTTTCCACTTCAAGCATTGGGAAACAGTGCCTTTAATATGCCTCTCAATAATGATACAGCTAAATGGTAAAGTGCATCTACATTGTAGGATGATGATGCTTTGGAGTGTTCAATGAAATATGACCCAATATTAAATTACAAACAACAATGCTGAACATCAGCGCATTCTAGTTGCCGTTATGGATGTCAGTCTAATGTAATTCTTCTTTGAATACCTGCAGTAAGTCTTTGGTGCTCTGGAATCCCATTATCCCTGCATGTATGAGATGTGTTGACAGTCCCACAGCGGGGCAACAGTTTCGGTGGGGTAGCTAGGTGGTTGGGGGCTGCTGATAGTGAAGAAGAAAGAATAGGTATGGTCCAGAGAGAGCACAGGAAAAGACAGGCAGATAGAGAGTGAGATAGAAAGGGGTGGTGTGAGGGGCTACGGGCCTCTGTGTCCTGCAGGGAATTACAGATGGCCCTCAGAATTAAATCAAAACTGTGCTGACTGCCAAAGAACGGGCTCTGCGACACATCGGGTGCCACATGAGAGGGGGGTAAGACTGGTGCAGAGGGAGGAGGCTGAAGGCGAGGGCTGCAGCCATAGAGTGAAAATCGCCTTCAAATGAGTTTTTGAAATATCTAAAAATAAATTGCCTTTGAAAAAGCTCAACAGACAGCTGATATGCCGGCTGGATGGGGGCCAAGTGAAAAGTTGCCCTCTCCCTCCATTTCTCCTCATCTCAGCCTCTTCTATAACTTGGCATCATTCATTTTCTCACGTCTCATTCCTTTCCTCACTCACACTTGCGGACACTGCATGCATGCAGGTACTGTACTAACACATGGGTTTAAACAAAGGTCAAGTCACTCATTTAGTCACCAATTAACAACAGTTGGATTAGAAATTGAATAAAGCACGTTCTCCTGGCTGATGATATTTATCAACAAAATGGTGTACATGGAGATTCATTCCAAGGGCCCAGCAGATGGTAAGGTCTATTTTTAGAAGAAAAGATTGAATAATGTATAATTGCATTTTCCTGTGCACATGCTGCATATCATACAGCACGCACAGATAGTATTAGTATTTTAACCTGGCATACAAAGGTGATTGTTACTGTTGATAACCAAATTAAGACATCAAAGCTTCAGATGTGCCATCATTAAACAGACTTATAATTTTATGTATTTGTTTAACCTGGAAAGTCATGAAGTTTTGCAACTTGCATCTTCTCATTCAGGTAGCCACACAGATACTGCCATCTTTGAAGCAGGCCTGATGCTGCTATCTCATTCCGAGCCCTGTGGAGATTAACTTCTAAGTACAGTGTGTAAATAAAAATGTAGCATCTCTAAAATGCATATGAAAATGCAAATGAGCCAAGGAATTGGCTAACTTTTTAAACTCTGCAGCTCACAACTTTCATAAAGGTAAGCATACTACAAATGGTTGATAGTCCGCATTGATAAAGGTATCAATTAATGTCTGCAACAATGTGAGAAATAAGGTGCACAGTTAAATTCAGACATTTTCATCAACTGACCATCACTTTTATATAATAGCTAATAGTAAGTGCAAGAAAGACATGATTTTCTTTCAAATTGTGCATTGTGTTAGCAGAGAAAACAGATTTGACTATCTGTATGGTAATTCCTTACAGAAAAACATACTCAGATCATATACCTAATTAATGACCCAAATATTGGATAGTAGAATATGTGAAACTGCTTCTAACTAAACCCATTTGTTCTGATTTGTAAACACTTGGTTGTGCACACTCTGCTCATTCCTGAGGCACAAAATTAATTATATTTCCCAAGGCTTACTGTCTCTGTGTTATTGTTTTCCCTTTTGTCTTTTCATAGATGCTCTAACACTACAGCATAAACTACCTATTCCCAAGCCCAAACTAAAAATAATGAATCTCCTGAAGAAAACCATTAAGCTTTCCCTAAATACACCAAAAAATAAATACATGAGTGCCCACACATTTTAAATATCCATAGACTACCCTTGAACCATATATACTGTTAACCATACAACAGCAAGAACTAGGGGTCATGACATTTTTCAGCAATATAAACATGTAAAATGTCTGCTTTGTATATAGACTAAATATGAATAAGTGAAGAATACACACACGTGCATAGAACCACACAAGCTCCAGCTTTTCTAACGTCCAGTTCTCTGCAGATTCCACCGGTCAGAACATAGAAGAAGTGAGGTTTTCAACTACAAAGAACACAGAATCTTGTTGGCCTACATACAGTGGAGACCCCCCTAACCTCTCATACTGGTAACCTATATGAAATGCATACAGTTTGACTCAGATCAGATCATATCAGATGCCTAGTGCAAAACCACACCTGTATGCATCAATTAAATGCAACATCAAAGGACACACCAACATGCTCTGTGTACACCAGTGAACTGCTTGCCTTTCATGTCATTTATGTGTTGGTGTTCTAATCTGAATTAATTTATTTTCCATCCAAATCAGTCTGCCACCTCTATAAGACCTGAATCACACTAACTGGCACTTGTAATACATCCACAAAGTGCTGCCATCACCAGTTACTAAAGCATTGATCATAGAACACATTAAAACAGTAATAAACATTAACAGTGGTAATAATTTGCTTCTTTTTGTTTAAATAGAATCTATTATTTCTGTAGCCTGATAGTCTGGATTAAATGGTACTTTGTTCACTTTATTTATTAAAAAAATCAAAATGTTATTTATTTGAATTGCTGAAAGAATCTGAGGTTTGGGCAGCAATTCGTGTAAAACCGTAAAGACTGTGTTTGCAACAGCGCTAGGCTGTCGCAGCAAGAGCAAAAGCTTTTGGAAATGAAGCTCATAATATGCAGGCTATATACACAAAGGAAAATACAGCATGCACTGTGTGCCTTTTGTTCTTTATCAATATATATTTTTTGGGAAATTAAACATTGCCATTAAAAATTACTTCAGCCTCTTAGTATTCACTCTCTATTGAAAGCCACTTTCAAAAGGATGGATGATGGTTTTACCCACTGGCACTGTTCATGGTACCAAGATACTTTATTGGCCTCAGTGGAAGCCCCTTTTTTGCTCCGCTTCCACCCCCATAGTTACTTTTGCCTTAAAACTAAATCTGCTCCACTAGTGCTGCCAAAGAGCCATGTTTCAGCTTTCTCCCACCTCTGACCTGACAAATGGTAATGCTTCATCATTTGTTTTTCACATTGCTTCTATTTGTGCTTCAAAATGAGCTGATGACAGATTGTTGAGGACAGCTCAAACAGAATGTCTGAAAAAGATATTACATAGAATTAATGGAAAAAACCTTATATTTTAGCCTAGCTGGTTCTGGTCTACTAATAATATTAATTTTACAAATTTCTTTACACCCTCTTTTTTGTGATGTATTTGTACAGAAGCTCACACTGAGCTTCCGCTCACACAGAGCTTCTGCTAGATGTTATAAGACAGCAGTCATCTAAATTCCCTTTGAGGAGTAGATAGGTTGCGAATGATATGGACTGTAGGTAATGCTGACCTGATGTACTGGTGGTGTTGTCTTTCTATCTTCCAACGAATATGGGACTAATAGAAAGTACCCCTTAACACAAAACTAATCAGTGTACCAATAGTATTTAAGCTGTGTTGTAATATGCAACTATGTTCCTGTAGAAAGGTACAGAAATAGAAATGTCTACAAAAAGAGTTTGTGGAACCTGCATTCTGTGGAAAGCAGTTTATGATATAATGAATTGACATTGTATGGTGTTGGATATTTGGCATGCAGGCTTCTACCTGGTTGTTGCCAGCATCCTTTGTCAAATTCTTAGCAATTTAGCTTGTAATATTGATACTGAATAACCAAGGAATTTACATTTAATAACAAACAAGGTTTCAGTTTTTCTCGAGTATGGTTTACATTGGTAAGGATAAGATGACGAGATAAAAATAAAAATGAATCTTGCTAGTCAGAGTCTAGCACTGACAGACCATATCTCCCGTGTTTGACAGTAGTTTCCCAAAGGCGCCTTCCTTTCAAGCGAAACAAGAGAAATTTACATCAGTTAACACACTTAACAAATCAGCATCACAACTGGCTTCAGAAATCTAAAATGACTGGGTGTGAAGGGGTGAGGAGAGACAATGACGGCAGAAAATACTCAAAATGGAATGCTTTTTGTCTGTCTGGGATGATGATGATAATGATGACAGTGAGCATTTGAGGATCCAACCAGTTTATGAGCCACTTTAAGCTGTTTCCTAATGCGCTCCACTTCGATGCGGCTCCCCAGAAAATAGCCTATTAAAGCTGATCATGAAGGCATGTCTCCCATCAAAATGATCTTTTTGTGGTATTTGCCTGTGAGGGAGTTCATCCTATGCATATGTAGAAATCTAGATAAAAATACCACAAGCGTCATTATTCTTACACTGTGTCTACATGACACAGGCATGGTGTTAACAAAACAAAAAGTGGGATTTGGGACAGCAGCCTTTGCTCTCTCTCCTTTAGACAGTCCAGATGTACTTGTACTCAAACTAAACAGAACTCAGATTTAAGACTGAGCCTCCTTCTGGGGATTAATCTAACTTGCAATAGCAAGGAGGCAGATGCCTTGGCACGGATAGAAGGCAGATTTACAATGGCCTCAAAGGAGACAATGATCAACACTAAAAACTAATATACATTGTTCAAGGGCACCATACAATGGCTCCAAATCCCTTTGACACCATTTGGCTCAACTGATAACCATAAAGAAAAAGAATACAAGAGGCAGAGAGACAGATGCGAGTCTCCGAGTGCACGTGGCCCAACAGGACTGGCCTAATAACAAGATTAGCCATTTTAATTTAGATTATTCGAGACTTGTTGGCATGTAGGAGCCCACTGTCGCACCAACCAGTACATAGGCAAAGTGAGAACATCAAAAAGATGAGAGTGACATGCTGTTTTCCAGTGGTGCTTTATTAAGCCCAACAGCTAGGGAAAATGCTTGGAGCTGGCACAGACCACTCTGAGCAAGACAAATGGGAAAAGGTTACTTATTTGGCACCTGATCACACATGCTTTATGGAGGTTTCATGAAAGCAGACAAACCCGGTTATCAACTCTACGCNCCCCCCCCCTCGACACAACATGGCTGAACATTGCTTTTGTGTCCAGGAGCATGCACTTTAGAATAGCTTACAACTACAGTGTTTCCCAGTTTAATGTGAGCTTTAGATAAATGTTTTGGTGTTGGTTGGGGGGTTTGGGGGTCCTCCACCAAGAAAATTATTTGTTTTCCAATGAAAAATATGTAATTTCACATCATATTGGGCCATCATTTTCACCATATCTCTGAACAAATAGTTGGAAAAGCTAGAGCAGATAATAAATAAACGACAGAGATCAGTTTACTGGAGGAACTACAACCTTTAGATCTGGATAAAGTAATTTGGTTGGTTCTGTTGTTCCACAGTGATTTTACATTGATGGCACAGTCTGTTTTGGGCATCACCCATAAGCCTTCACGGCAGAAAAACCCTGTGCGACCTCAGAATCATTATAGATACGACTGTTCATGTTTACCTTTTGTGTCTTCATTTTACAGCTTCTGACATTTATCTGTAGACATTAATATAAAAAATAGGCAGCATGAGAAACCTCC
>JAPMOB010235967.1:0-16067 GCA_029875015.1 Lepomis gibbosus
ACACACACACACACACACACACACACACACACACACACACACACACACACACACACACACACACACACACACACAACTGTGATTAATGGCTGAGCATCTGGCTCGTGTCTCCTGAAAAGGTGTTGGGAGGGGTGTTTGGTTGGAGGGAAGTTGGGCTGCTTGTCCTAGCTAGACCGCTGACTGACTCCCATGACTACACCATCACGCTGCACACCTTTAAAGATTGATCTGTTCTTTTTTGTTTTGTATTGTATTATTGTTTAGCCTACAAAGAAAAAAAAGTGACAAAAGCCAATCAAAAGTTGCCCTAACCCAAAGTCTCTTCATAAACCAATAATAATTAAAAGCAACAGACTGAAGCATCTGCTACACCGGGGGGCCACTGAGCCAGATAAAATAACTATGTATGTCTTTCCTTGTGAACAATATTCTTTTACAAGAGAAAAGACAAAACTAACCTTGACCTTGAAGTGTCTGTAATTATGCTAAAGCAGAATATATTTTTGGACTTTGAAGAAAATGTGTTGCAAACAGGCAAACACCACTGCATTCAGTCAAAGAAATCAAGCTGCTCTCAACAGCTAAGAAGAATGCGTGTAGCGTTGCCAAGCTGTACTGCTGCAACATACAGCATCTGTGTGCAGCCTAAAAGCAGAAAGCTGGAGGTTTTCCATTTCAAAATGATGTTCAGATGTTGCTCCAGTAATTCTAGATTGATGAGCAATTTTCTAGAGATCTGACAGCTGACAAAGCCCAGTTTGCCATATCTGGTATTCTTATTAAAGGTGCTCCAGAATGAGTTGTTTAACTGTGAGGGTTAGCATGAAGTAAAATGCCAGTTCGAAGAAACACACTTGGTGCAAGTCCTTGAAAAGCTACATAATTATTTAGATATCAAAAGCACAAAAAAGTGTTATAATACTTACATCAATGCAACCTGACTACTGGTACTAAAGAAGTCAGCTAACATTTAGCTGTAATATGTTTTTTCTTTAACCTAGAGATGTCCTGAGATGTCCCCTACTGGGCATCTTATATTTACCCAAGTTGAGTAATTACTGTGTAGTAGGTGTGGAGAAAATGCTAGTCAGACTGCGTTCAAAAATAGACAAACTCACCTGTCAATTTATCAAGTAACAAAATGCAGTGAAGTGAGTAAATAGAAGAAAAATCTAAATCAAAAAACTATTTGGTGTTAGCTTTGCCTTCAAAGCAGCATCGATTCTAGATACACTTGCACATAGTTTTTGTATCAAACTTTTCACAGGCTGCTTGATCCAAATAGTCAATGCCATGATTCACAGCAATTCTACTATGTGGATGAAAATGTAATTAGGATAACTCCTGAAACTGATGTGACGCTACAGCCAAGTTTAATGTTATCAACTTACTCATGGAATTAACATTAAGCTAATAAGACCTGTGTCAGCTAAAAGTGAGGCTGCTTCCTGAATGCTTTGTAGAGCAGAGGTTTCATCAGCTATATTTAAACTTTATCACATCTACTAATATATGCCTTCAAGCAGTATTCACAGCTCTGTTCTTTCTACTGCTGTGGGTGAAGATCTGCAGGGAGAACGGATTGATTCATACTTCTCACAGGACATTTCTGTATTCTTCAGTCCACATCAACGTGGTGTGAAGCCCCGGTGAATTCCAGTCTTTGCCCCTTCTTGACCCCTCGATCTGCCCCATGACCTTTTATGCCCCCCTCCCTCCCTCCGTGAGTGTTTGCTCAAGTTATGGATTACATTCTGGCCCTGTATCAGTTACGAATACACTTTCCTCAGTGTCTCCCGCAGCCTCTGCAGCCAGACGACAGCCGACTCATCCGTTTGATGGACTGTTCTGAGTTAGAGGTCAAGCACGCACACGCACACACACACATTTACAAAGGCCATTTCATGACGAGATAGCACAGATGTATGAAACCTCCTCCTCCTCTTCATGACTGGGTAAATTGCTCCCAGCCCTGCAAAGGTTATCTAAATGTGGAGGGGAGGGGCTAAGTGAGTGTGTTTGGGTATGTGTGTCCTTCAATACCGAACCATATGTTGGCTTCTCCTGTTAGCTTTGCTCTGCTGGTGTCACTACTGATGCAAACTCAAGAAAACAAACAGCAGGAAATGAAGTGAAAAGTCTAACAATGACCGCACTCACACGAGGCTGCAGCTGGATCATCCACCTTAGCTAACCAAAAACTATTAAACAGATGTGATGGATTAACTGGAACCACCGGAAACCCACTCCACATTTCAAATGTGGCCAGTTGAAATATTTGCAGTCATGCACGCAGGCTTTTAGCGCAACTAACAGTGTTTTGGAGCACAAAGGAAAGACATCATTACTGTCCTTATAATAATATTTATAATAATATTTATATTCTTTTAAATGATTGAAATCACATGTCCCCGCAGTATGTCATTTTAAGGTATTTGTCATTCCTTTGTCAAATTATTGTTATGTGTTGTCATTTCAGGACAGAGAGTCATGGCTCACAGGTTTCAGTTTCTGTTCCTGACAGGCTCTGTCTGTGGTCTTTGTGAACCAGGCTTGCTCAGTCTTGTATGTGGAGAAGATGTGATAATGAGATCTGTCAATCCAAAAGGCCAGACCCTCAGCCAGACATCCTGGGTCCTGATCAAACACCGGACAGAGCTCACCTAAACATCCCACTGACCAAACATCGCAGTGGATCCTCAGCAAACGACATACTGGCTGCCCAAATTAAACAGCTTTCGCAAACACTGTAATCTTTAGCACAAACACAGGAGTGGGGAGGTGTAAGCCAATGTCTGCTCCTTCTACCATGTGTATAATTGGTTCTATTGGTATTGGCTTTGTTGGGCTGTAGTTCAATGCCAATTGTCTGTTGAAATTCTATGGAGAAACTAAATCCCATTACAGAAAACAGAAATGTTTTCTTGTTCACTGAGGCCCCAACCACAGTACTTGGTTTTGGTTTTAAAATGGAGACCTCTTGCTATGTTTGCACCTCCTGTTGAGACTAAAACGGCAAAAACAAAGACTTACAATGGTGAAGTTTGAAAACGCTGCCGACACCGTTTTTTGTTTTAAAACTACGGAGAGCGTTTTAGTGAAGACGGGCAAAAACAGAGGACTTTAGAAACGATGACACAGACACTCACGCTTGGCTCTCTGATCAGGGTCTCAGGGTCTTATAAGTCATGCAAAGCAGAAACACGATGCTACTGACAGAGTTTTTGATTTGGTATTTTTATTAAAATATTCTTTACTGTGCAAATAACACTTACACAACAACGCCTCACTTGTACTGTGCATGTCACCGTATTTACTTTGTGACGACTCCCATGTTACATTCAGTAACAGTCCCAGCTCGTTATTGGTCCATGCAAAAAAAAATCTGATGCGGCTCTTCGTCTGTAGTACGTTTTAGTATTTTTTTTGTAAGTGAAATTTACCAACTGAAGTATGAGATCTGTCATGTAACAAAGATTTATTATTACATTCAATTTAGTAATCATGCTTTTCTTTAGCTTTTAAATGCTTTAAATGTTGCTGCCGCAAGGAACTGAAAGGAGATAAGAAATGAAGCATTGAAGCACCTTTCCTTAGCATAGAGAGAATCTGACTAGCTCTTATCATGATTGCAACTTAGATAAACTTAGATACTGCCTGTCAGATCATTTCACTCAGTTAGGAACCTTCCTAAGCAACGGCTGCAGCCTAACCCCCCCTGAGGGCAGGTTCGTCCCAATTATCCTCCCTAGTTCAGCTTTAATTAAATATTGGTTCCACATGACAAGTGGAAGCACAGCGCCAGCTCTCTGTAAATAGACTAATGACCTGAACATCAGTGATGGATGGCTGACCCTCCCAGCACATCCCCGCTGTTTCTCTTCCTCTTCCTCTCTCTCTCAGTGAGCCATCACTCCATCTCTCCACAGCTCTGTCTCTGTGTCACTCAGCCTCCAACCGTATTCCATTTTCTTCCATTTCTCCTCTCCGTCCGACAGTTTTGTACTTCCTTCAGTGTCTGGTTATTATTATCCCCCACATTAACAGAACGTAGTCTAAGCAACACTTCTTCATACAGCACTTGACTGTATTTTGACAAAAATTTGGGAAATAAAGCCCTCACTGCTGTGTGCTAGCAGTCTGGAGACGGTGCTACTAAAAGTTATAACCAGTGTTACTTGCAAATATTGCCGCTCTTTTGTTTTGTTTTTCATATGATGTGAAACACCAGGAGGGAGTAAGGATAAGTGTGTCTCACCACACAAGTTGCATAGGGCAACCCCATCGTGTCACAGCGGATATTCTTACAATCTCCATGAGAGGATGAAGCGGGACAATCCTTCTGGTCATGAAAAGGAAAATAATAACCGCATAAGAGTGACACGTGTGAACAGTAATCAGGTAAAGTTGTGCTCTCCCCTCTCCAAGTTTAATGTCAACAAATAACAGTGACGTTAAGTCGACGTGCTTGCTGCAGTGCACCTCTCTCTAGTCTATCTCTCTTGCTAAACTAGCTTGGCAGCGCATCTCTTGGTCTGTCTTGCTTGTGAGCTACGATGAGCTGACTTTGTGCCTGACAAAACTGAGAGTATAATACAACTATTTATTACATTTGATAAACACTGAGAGGCAACAGTGTTTCTAAACTGCAGCACAGAAAAGATTCCCGCATTGCCAGAGAGCATCGCCAAACCTTTTTGCATTTTCTACAATTTCTTATTTATGTTAATGTTAACATTCACTTATCTCTTCTATAAAGGAGGGAGGGTTTTAGTGGGAGCATTGTGGTGTCAGGTGTAACTGTGTGGCGATGGCAAATGGTTTACATGGCTCACGGGTCAGGACGGAGGGCCCCTTTGCAGAGTTTTGCTTATACGGCCCCAGGGAGTTGCATGTCAATTTAAGTGGTGTTCCTAAATTTTGTGCTGGTGCTCCTAAAATGTTCAGATGGGAGCAACAGTGCAGGTGGAAAATGTTAATCTGGAGCCCTGATAACACCATAAAACCCTGGACCTCCATCTACACAGCTGTTTTTAAAGATAGTTTTATCTCAATTGGTTTATTGCACAGATCAGACTGATCTGCTAAACTGGGAAACAAATGGTCTCTAGTACTGTGCACCTTACTACTGCATCTACTACTCATTGGAATGAACTGCAACACAAACTGATGACACAGAGACTCGTTCTTCTGAGGGACTTTTGAGTTGTACGTACTGATATTTTTATTAATAACTTTGATTGCATGTCTCTGTGTTACATAATTTGTTCTTCAGTTTCTTTTGCAAAACAGATCTTGACTCCCTGAATAGATACGTAGCTCAGCTATTAGCGTAACACTTAATGACTTAATTTTGGTATTGTGAGAAGTTAATAGCAACCAACATATGCAGAAATCAACTTAATGGACAGTTCAGGTGGTGCGCCAGGAGTCTGACTTGTTTACTGATGCTTAGTCATTGTTGTGCAGTAGCATATTGCAGGATCAATGTACAGTTTGAAAACCTTGCATATTAAATATGAACATGTTGAAAGAGCTACAGCATGCTGGACTGTGAGACAGAAAAACAAACATACAAACAGTCGCAGTGGGTTTCCCATGGGATTCCTGACATTCCTCCCTCTCTTTCTCTCATTCTGGCTCTCCTGTTCTCACTCTCAGCCCCGAGGCAGCAGCTGGCCCCCTCACATCCTGACAGGCCTACTAACTAGCACCCAACACAAACACACACACACACACACACACAAACACACACACACCTAACAGGCATGTGTGAGGCCTGAACCAAGACGTGTGAAAGGAGACATCTGGGGAACATACAGGCATAAACGAGAGTAGAGTCACAGACAGACGCTGGATGTGAGGGCAGACTGTTGGAAAAGATAATTCTCCATTGTTAGGGCTGAGTGGGGCTGGCTATAACAAGGGTCAAAGGTCAGTGTTTTAGCAAAGATAAGGATCTGCGAGGCTAGCAGAGTTTATGGAAGAGTCAGAATCCGACCTAAAGTGTGTCAGCACTCGGTCTGACAGCAGCGGCCCACATGGGCTGGCTAAAGGGGCCTTGAAGGGACACAATCCACTTTCCTCAAGTTTAAAAAAGAAAAAATTAGAGTGTGAGTGTTCCGCTGCGATCCACCGAGCCTGAGACTAAATCTGACAGAACTGGCACGTGCTGGGTCACAGCAGACATGTGCATCTCAAAATAGAGACGGAGAGAACCAGAGCAGAGCAGGCAGAAAGAATGAGAAAGGAGAGGGAGAGACTTGCCTGCAGTGGTTTGACTGAGCATGCATGAACATGCACATGTGCACGACCCCATCCACATGCGCACGTACACAGTGACAGGGTAGCCTGTGCTGCGTGTTGAGCCCACAAGCTCAACACTCTTTGTGAGGTAGGTTTGTAAACAGGCTGCTGTCCAGCAATAATGATGAGGCCTGTTCTGCTGTAACATTGACGGCTTAATGGTTTAATAAACTAACCTGACCACAGATCTAGGGCGGAGATCAGACCGGAAAATACTGAACTATAGACTTTGACATCGACATCATTCGGTCACTTTCAGCTGGCTTGCTTAGGGACCAGAAACTGAGGTTTCTGGGTAGCATAATGTATTTTTGGAGCCCTGAGACATTTCTCAGTACATGTTTCTGTGCCTTTCAAAACTGGAAAATGACTGATAAAAGATCCGAGAGGTTTCTAGATATTAAAGGAAGTAACCCGTGAGGAAAAATATAAAGAAGCCCCAAATTTTAGTGCAAGAAAGTTTCATCATGTCTAAATGTAGGAGTGGGGAACAGAGCAGATGATGCAAATGATGGCATGAAGCCAGAAGTATTCAAGTTTGGAAATTTGGTTGTCTCAAAGGTGACATGGGAACATCTTCCTGAGGACACAAGTACAGACTTGTCATTCTTAGATATGACACTCCTAGAGTATGGCAGTTGAGAAACTGTGCACAGCCTACAAGGATAACTAGCCAATGTTTTTTATGGCCACAAAGCACAGCTGTGTGAAGCCCATAATGGATTATACAGGGCGTTGGCACAATAAAAGTAACACCTGTGCTATGTAACACACTAAAACAGTCTGTTCATTCATCCATTCATTTCCTGCTGCAGTGGTTCTACTCGGACCTCCTCCTGCATGTTTAACCTCCTCATCTTGTCCCCTGCTGTGGGCCCAGTAACCCTGTGAAGGAAACTCTTTCTGGACGCTTGTGTCTGTGATCTCGGTCACAAATGATAATGAAACGGTTAGTGAGCTGGATTGAATATTATAACAAGATTTTGTCGCTCTAACAAATAAACTGCAGTAAGTAACTTTACTGTAGTGTTGGCTCTTCCTCTGGGTTGTTGCCGCTGTGAAGTTGCAGTATTGTATATTATGTGGGTCACGTTAGTTACAGCGACCGAGAGGTGGAGAAGCTGTGTACCTGAGATTCAGTAAAACCACAATAAATCTAAATAGAATGTTACGAAGCAAACAGCGGTAGATCCGAGCTACTGTAGCGTTAGCTGGCTGCATCGCTATAGGCTAGTTTAAAAAAAAAATAAAAAATTGCTCCACATTTGCTTTTTACCTTTACATCATTTCTTGTAGGCTAAATCAACACTTTGACAAAATACCAGGAGGTACACAGGATAGTAACATGGGTCACGTTAGTTGATGAATTAATGTGAAAGCGATACAGCTTTGCACTGGATAACGTTAGCAACTGCTCAGCCTTAGCCGGCAAACTAACGTGACCTTCTCTGTGTTTCTTCAGCTTTACTAATGCTCACTTTGTTCCTACTCAACATCATCTGAACCTGTTTGGTCTGATGGGCTTCAGCACATAACACTTTTTTGTATCTTTATGTGGAATCTGTGTTTTACTGGGAGCCGGTTGTTTTATGGTGTTAGTGGACTGCATGTTGTCAGCTGCCATGTTGTCGCTGTAGTACAAGAGAGCGCGCACAGAGCTGCATCTGACTCCCATTACAAAGCAGAATAGTGGCTGACGCAAGCAACAAAGAAAACAGGCGTGTGCTTCATTTCTAAGGGTTTTTTGAGCCCATTGACAATAAGGCGATGAAATTTTGATTAATTTCATTGGAAAACTTACATATAGCACCTTCAATATTATTATTATTATATTCCATCTTGGGTTAATTAACGTGGTTGAAGTTGCAGGTATGTTCACTCAATCATGACTGGACCGAAATAGTCATGTGACACGCAGTTAAAGGACAAAAAAATGGTCAAAGGTGTAATACAAAATAAAAGGCCTACAGCTTGCACTAACTTAAAGTACAATAATTTCGACATATACTTTACTTGGGCGGGCCGGCCAGGTATATTAGTACCTGCCAAAGAATATATGGCAGCCCACTTTAGCATTTCGTTGAAAAACACAGAGAGATATTATCTGATACTATGGACATGTAGTAAATGTTAAATTACAGAGCGACAGTGAATGCACCACTGCAGAAGTCACTCACTAATATTAGTTTTGGTTTTGACCCACATGCGGCGCACTTGAAAATTGAATCACGGTGACTTTATGAAATGTACTGCTGATGGAGAAAGTCAGCAGAGACACATACAGGGAGACAGAGACAGAAAGAGGTGGAGCAAGCTGGCGTGTTTGCTGAGAGACCAGAGGTGCAGGCTTGGTTAGTAACCTACTGTGAATACAAATCCGATATACACCGGTACTGGCCACCGCTGCTGCCATAGTTACACTTTCTTAATGAGAACAGTCCGGGGAGCGGGTGTGTTGCAGTTCTGTCTCTCGGATCCGAGGCACAAGACCGTGGACTTTTGTGTTTCATTCTCGGTTTCAGAACCGTTCCAGCCCTAGTTGGAATGTACATGGGCAAAACACTTTGGCTGCATCATCTGACCTGCTTGAATGGACTCCTATACTGGTGGTGTGTGTTGGCCAACAGGCTCAGCTTTTTCGTCAAGTGTCGAGTAGTTCGACACAAGTGTCTGTTCAGCAACACAAGGAGAGCTAGAAGCTAGCGTGGTGTGGCTATGTAATATGAGAGAACTGAAATTATAAATGAGGAATTACAGTTAGTCACCAACTGCCACATGTGGAACATTGTGACTGTGGCGGGTGTTAGAGAGCTTCACCTGCTTCTTTGTCACGCTGTGTCTCGTGACGGTAGCTGAGATCCCTCATTCTGAGTCTTTATGATAAAGAGAGAGTTGGGGATAAGAGTGATTAGGTAGTTGGAAAAGAAAAAAGCAATGCGGCACTTTTAATTCATGTGGCATGGGTAAACAAATTGTGTGTGTGTGTGTGTGTGTGTGTGTGTGTGTGTGCGTGCCAATGTGTGCGCTCGGTGTGTATTAACGTATCTGCTTAAGCCAGCAGATTAGCCAGACCAAAGTCTTCCTTCACTCACTCCCTTCTGCAAGGTCAGTAGGCAAGGCGGTCAATCCTAAGCCTGTCAGACCATCTTATCTGGACACACGCATGTGCGTGCACAACGCGCAGACACACACACACACACACACACACAAAGAGCTCCCAAGCTTAGAGAACTACAACAATAACAACAACAGGATAGACAGTAGGACGGCTACTGACTTATCAGGCAGACTACAACTGAACTGCAAAAGAGATTCAAGCTCATCCAGCACTTTACAGGCTGCTTCATTCGCAGGCCTTGACTAGTGAATCAGCGCCTTGTTGTGCTTTTTGTGCCCCTTCAACACCTACCAGACTAGAGATTTAAAACAAAAACAAACAGACATGCTTGCATAAAATCATTTTTAGCCTGCGCTGTACAGTTGCTGATGCTGGCAGTTCTGTTCTACTGTACAGAGGTGCTTTGAACTAAATGCTAACACGCTGATGTTTGGGTATAAATGTTTATCACGTTCTTAGTTTAGCGTGTTAGAACATTTAAATTTGAAAATTGGCAGTAAACACAAAGTACGGCTGAGGCTGATAGGGTCAGTGTTGCAGATATATGGTCAAGTATTGGACAAATACAAATGTTGGCCTGGCTGACGGTGGCACTAAATAAAAAGGTCATTACAATTCCTCCTGATGTGTGTACCAAATTTCATGGACATCCATCCCATAATTGCTGAGATATTTTAGTCCGGACCGAAGTGGTGGACGAACTGACCGACACTGCCACTCCGCTAGTGTGGTTAAAAATACGACACATCTGCCTGATCCAGCCTCTCATGTGTGTTCTGCCCATGGGATCGATGTGTGATACCCAGCCTTATTAGTTGTAGTCTTTGATCCAAATGTTGTGTCAGGTGATAAGCCATCCTGAAAAGAAGCTCACTCTTGGGGACACTCTGAATGATTGAGCACGATTAAAAACCAGTGAAACCTTAAAAGAACTTGTACCAGTTCTACTCTAATACAATGTCCCACATGCAACTCACAGCTCTGCTTGCAAGGTCAGACTCATAAAAAAGCTTCTGATCTGCTCTCCTCCTGAGCTGCCTTAGGAAAGCGGAGGCAGCGGGGCTGTGAAGCACTGGCCTTGTTACACATCAGAAGCAGCATGAAGCAGGCATCGCTTCCCCTCTCCTCCCAACTCCCTTCAGTTCTGAGCTGACTCTCAGCTCTGTTCAGCTCTCTGCACTGGCGTTGGATCTCGCTAATCTTTCCAGGAGTTTCTATTCAATATGCCAGCTGGACAAAAGGGGCAGGAAGCAGCTTTTTTCCCCCCTCAGAGAGAGGCGGATTGAGAGGGAAAAGAAAGGGAATTGGATGGAGCGCAGGAAGAAAAGAGAGGCTAGAGAAGAGCAGTTTCTGGTGGTGTTGCTTCACAGGGAGTGACTGACTGACAGTAGAACTAACAGCAATTCTCGTGAGACATGTTAAGTAGGGCTGAAAGATTTCAGGAAAAAATAAATCGAATTGCGATTTTTCTGCCCGATTTTAGATTTTTTTAATTGAAGTTTTTCTGAAGTTCAATATTTACTGCCAGTCTACTCTTGATGGAAGCCGTGTCAAGCAACACAGAGCAGATGAACGTGGCAAGAAGTCAGACACAGAACGGCATAAAGAATCCGGCCGATTTTCAAAATAAAACAGCATTTGCAGATAAAAAATAAACAATTTAACTACATAGTCTACTTAACCATAGCAGAAGTAAAAAAATCAAGGACAACTGAACAAACAAGCAAAACCTGAAGCAGGCAGGACGCTCTTATTCTGAAATGCTCCATGTGGACATGTGACATTAGCTGAAGCACACAAAATGTGAAATTAACAACATGTTAACAACATGTAGGCTAAAGGCTCTGCTGAAACGCCGGACAAAACTGCGATATAGCTGCTGCTTGTGACGTTTTGGCTGGCGCCATTATCCCATGTTAAACCTCTGATTGGTGAGTAGTACCGTAACAGGAGGCACATGGAGCTTGTGATTGGTGAGCAGATCTGTCACACAAGGATGCCAAACGGAATGAATATGTAATTGCATGACTGTTTGAAACTGGTCAGACGCGCTGTATAATTAACTTTCAAATTGCAGTTTTAATTTGAAAACGATTAATCGTTCAGCCCTACTGTTAAGGAGGATTTTATTTGGAAAGCTTTAGGAGGCTTAGGCTGCTTTCCCCGATTTGTGTTTTTGAGTCAAGTAAGCATGACAGTCCCAAAAATGAGAGTGACACTCAGGTACTTGTGACACTGGGTAAGATGGCTATGAGTATTTCACAAGATGATTTAATTTTATACAACCAGTCTTCTTGCTTTGATTACTCCAATCAACATATTAATGCCCATATTTTTAGCTTGAGAGGGCTTTGGTTGTATTAACACAGTTCCCCACAAAGCCTGCTGTCATCAGAAACACACGTGCAGCTGGATGCCATTACAATCTGTTAAGCTGAAACGTCTCGCCATGAGACATATTAGAGCTCATATTTCAGCCTGTCTCTTTGTCTCTCTCTTGTTCGTTCTCTCTCTCTCTCACACACACACACCCACACACACACACACACACACACAATCAGCTGAGTCCCCTTTTTATACTTTCACTTATTCCACAGCACATTAATTAGAACAAACAGTTACAGCAGCTCCTCCAAGTTAGATACAAGACAGGGTAACATCACTACCTGCTTCACAATGTTAACCAGGCAGTAGGTTACTAAAATATTGCCCTTCACTTTAACAACATTTAGTTATTTTGTAATATAGACAGTAGATAGGGGTGGTGGGAACAGAAAGCGGTTGATATGTTTTTATTTAATCATCAAAATGACCCCCATTATTTCCGCCACATTTTAAAGTAGCGGATACAGAAATGACTTCTCCTCGCTGCATGCGCTGTTGGTATTTGAGTGACTTACCTGCAGGCATCAGCCCAATCATCTCATACCTCACCATCTGTCTGTTCCAAAACTACCACAGAACAATACTGGCCCTCTGAGCCGAGCCCAGCTTTCACACTTTACTACAATGCCAAGTGCAGCAGTGCTGAGGCCAGCCATCAGTCTTTACTTACACAGTCTGCCTAACGCTGGAGGTCCAGCTGGCTGCTTCTCCAATAAAAAAATATGAATCAGTCCTTCTGTCTCTCTGGTATTTCCTTTTTTTCTCTGTCACTTCTCCATTACATTGATTTGTAATTATTGACATATTTTTGAACTTGGAACTTGCTTTATGACACAGGAATCAGAGTTTATTCTACTGTTATCCAAAGTTACACAGGATACGGTGTACAAGGATAGTAAATGCCTAACACGACATTTCACCATACAAACTGTAAACAGAGTTCACTTGACTTCGACATTGACAGGATGCTGCAGACTCAAACCCTTTACCCTCCTTCTCTGCAGGACCTTTGTACAGTCTCTGGGCTGGACACACACTTGCTGCAGCTTTGGACACAGTTTGGATTACACTCAAGTTTCAATTGGTCATTTCCTGTCTGGGCATACAGAGGCCAGAATTTCATTTCAGCATATTCACAGCAATTATTTCCCCAACATCATCACCAGCTCACCCCTCATTCTCAACCTTAAAAGTCAGGTTGTCTAGACTTGCCGAAATCAGTTTCATACAGTGTTTCGGCTAGTTTTTCATGTAGTTGTAAGGCCTGGTCCCGCTGGCATTTAAAAGGGCAAATTAATATACGATGCTTTGCATTGAGTTTAACTTTGACCAACAGCAAGTTGTCGTGACAGTGCTGACCTTTGCAGCAGAGGACACTTAAGAACTCTTTAAAGCAAAATGCTACGGAGGAGTCACAGTTTTAGTTTTGTCAAGTACCATAGCTTGTCTATGTCACGGAAAAAAAACATTAACCAATATATTTTGTCACAGCGGTCATTCATTACAGCTTGCAGAAAACATTTAGAGAAGGGACAAACATCCTTAGCCAGGAACCCTCTGATCCTCTTCTTGTGTTGAGTGGTGAACACACTGCTATGCTCCTCACATTTGCTACGTGTGAAATTTGGATCGTCTGGGGTATGCAGGGCTGGGAGCCAAGCAAACTGGGAAGAGAGACAGAGGGGCCCATATGTGAGAAGGCCTGAAACAGGATCTAGTTGATTGTGGATCTCTCGGATTCTCTCCCAAGCCATCACTCAGCTGTCTTTGTGTCCCTCCTGCTGTGGCTGTTTACTAAACAGGAAGCTAAAACCCCAGGCGGAAATAATAAAAGGTTAGACGCATCTTTGTGTTAATGTCTTTTTCCTTTCACTGAGCTGATCGGGGTCACCACAAGATACACGGAGTTAGATTTATGACCTTTTAAAACATTTTAATGGTAGAGCAGTCAAATCCACTGTGTTGGGGTTGGGTTGAAGGGGCAGGAAAAAAATGGGTGAAACAATGTAAGACTCTTTGTTTGCTCTGATTTGTTTTGTGATGTTCTTCCAAGCAAAAAAAAAATTAATAAAATTTTAAAAAACTCCAGGATTCAGGATATTTTTAAGGAGCAGAAAGGATGAAAGGGTTTGAAAAAAAAGTATAATGGGAAAACGACGTCTTCGGTAGGAACCAGCAGGCTTGAGACTGAGTGCAGAGCAGGGAAGTTGGAAAGTGAGACAGACTAACACGTTGTTGGGTCATTTTATGGCATCTGTTGACAATTACAAGAAAAAAAGAACAGCAACCTCATGCTTTAAGTGGAAAATTATGACAATTGCGGAATTACAAAGCTAAGATGTCTTGAAGAAGTTTAGTTTTTGCCATTAAATTTAAAGTTAGCAAAAAAAAATCCTCTGATTCCAGCTTCTAAATGTGAATATGTTCTGGTTTGTTCCCTCCTTCATGACAGCAAACTAAATATCTTTGGGGGTTTTTTGTAGTCCCCCCAAAAAATTCATTGTAATTATTATTATTAATAATCTAATTGTTTAATCAAGAAAATAACCGACAGATTAATGGACAATGAAAATAATCATTCGTTGCAGCTTCCAACAGAGCCCCAATTCAATATTTAACTTTTTGTTAATAATAAAGCTGTACTGTGCACAGATTATAGCCTGCACAGAGTGTGAAGATCAATTTAGAAAGGATATATCTGACAGCTCAGCAGCACTCCATAGTACAATCAATATCTGTTCATTACTAATTACAGGACCCATTCACACAGAGCAGAGCTCAATATGTCAATGGAGAGCCCAAGTAAAACAGAACCTCTCGGTTACTACTGAACGTAGTAAACAGCACAGCAGATATTACAGCTAAAAAACACATTCTATGAGAGTGTTACTGGCTTTTATGGATGAAACCAAGTTACAATGGTAAAAGTATCCTGGTTTGTAGTTTTTTTTTTTTTTAAATTGGAGCTGTATTTTTTTTTTCTTTGCTCACAAAGTAAGAGTTGTTTAACACTGTTCAAAAATCACAGCGGTTTCAATTTCTTACAGCAAACCCTGCAGTTGATGGTAATTTCTCTTAAATATGGAAAGCAAACCCCGGGACACGCTTCATTTCAACGACTGATGAAAGAAATGGTGAATCAGAGTCCATTCACTTACAGAAGCAAGTAGAACAGAGGCTAGACAGGAAGTGATGACATGATTTCGGCAACACTACTTGTGTGTTTGTGTGTGTCCATATTAACAGCCAAAACTATCTACTCCTCTGTCCAACTCCCTCCCTCTGTAACGCTGTTAATGAAGTTCATTCATACTTGAACCCGCTCACTTTCCAAATGAAAGCCTCCAACACACACAGAAGTGTCATTGAGTGTCCTGGGGCAACCGAGGAAACTCCCCTGGGAAACTGTGGGAATCCAGCTTTCACAAGAAATATTTTCACATGCGCGCCTTCTGCGTCACTGAGCAAAACTGTAAATGTTCTAAAAGCCACGCCACACTGGGCCACCGCCGCTCTGCAGAAACTGCTTTTTAGAATGTCAACTCGTCATCCTGAGCAGCTGAGTGCGGCGCATGCCACACATGCTTTACCTCCTTTCAACCTGCTCCGATGACCCACATTCACACAAAAATGAAAACACACTCAGACAAGCAGACACAGATCAGATGGGCAGGTGTACAAACGTAGGTTTGGCTTGGGCACACACACACACACACACACACACACACACACACACACACACACACACGAGAAAATATACAATACATAATATGTAGATTTTTACAACTTACCTACAACCATTAACGTAAACTCAAACCCTCTTTTGACCGACTTCCGATACACCTGGTTGGGGAGATTAGCAAAGCCCACATAGCCCTCCAGGTTCCGCTGCTGAAAGAAAACAAACACACACACACACACACACATTCTGTCAATGCAGGAAAGATTCAGAAAAAACACTCACATGCTCTCAAACTTGCCTGAAATGTGAATCTTTCACACAGAATATGGACATGTAAGAGCATAAATTATCTTTTGGCAAAAGTTGAGCACACAGATGCACGCATGCAACCACAGAACTCTGTTACTATGGTATTTCTAAAAATGTCGGAGCTGCACACAGACACACACAGCCATAATGTGTTGTGTGGAAAGTGCTGCAATAGGTATTTCTGTGTCCTGCAGCAACAGAGCCCTTTTGAAGTGAAGTGCAGCAGGAACAAATACAAGAGGAAAGGGGGGGAATGCTGTTTTAAAG
>JAPMOB010235971.1:0-31735 GCA_029875015.1 Lepomis gibbosus
GTGTGTGTGTGTGTGTGTGTGTGTGTGTATGGAGGGTGTATAAGGGGGTTGCTCTGGAACATGTCTTTTATCTTCTCTCCCATGGGTGCCACTGCGATGGCAGAGTAGGGGCAGCAGCGGCTCATGGGAACCGAATTTCTCTGTGTATCCCCAGATCTGATGTAGAAGCACCATGGGGGGTGAGGGGAGTGGGGTNNNTTCCCCATACATGGGCCCTTGTAGTGGCTCCTCGCAGAACTGAACGCTGAATTGTACAAACCCACTGATTAAACAATGAGCAGAATGTGATTTATGAGAGGAGAGGCGAGGTAAGGCAGGGGAGGATGGGGAAGAAGACTGCTTAAGTGGAAAGGTGTGTGTCACATTAGCACACTGGTGTCACAGGTGATCTTTTTTAACTCCAGCTACATGCAGGGCTCAGAGTCTTCATTTAAATGATCAAATTAGACACCGCAAAGAGCAATCAGTCCATAACCTGAAAACTCATGTCTGACTGCACTCACCGTTGCTGTAGAGGAGCTGCAGCTTGTAGTGGGTGCCGTTGTTGGTCTTTTCTCCCGTCTGCTCCTTGGAAAGAGAGGACAGACACACAGACAAACGCAGGGCATGCAGTTAAGCACATTTGAGGCACAGATAAGTACAGCTGGGTATCAGTGAGTCTTTCCTAATCCTGCAGCTCGCCTCTTCCCTCCGAGCAGCATCGAGATCAGAGGGTTGTAGGCTCAAGGCCCACGTGGGACCTTTCGTTGTGCTCAAGCGCTGAGTGCTTAACCTTGAATAGGATGTTCTTTGTAGAGGTTGGACTATCATGTCTCATGCAGACTCCTAAAACCGTATACGATCAGATGCAGTGGTCCACCCCACCACGAGGTAGCACAGGCATGGTTGTATGTGTGTGTGTGTCTTGAGTGTGTGCAAAGTGTGTTTCAGCGAGTGGAAAGTACTGTGAGACTGAGTAGCAGTCGACCTTGACAGAAAAACTTCCTTTCCACTATCCCTCCTTCCCTCTAGGCTCCTCACTAGCCTCTCAACACCCCCCCCACACACCCTTTCTCTGTCTCTTGTTCCTTCTGTTTCTCCTCCTCTACCTCCACTGGTCTTTCTAAGTGGTCTCAAAGGAATGCTCTTTGGTCCAATAACCCAGGAGGCTGGCAGCACAGAGATGAGGAGCGAGAACGTGGAGGTTGGGGAGGTATAGAAACTGGGAGAAGGAGACAGTTGGAAGGAGGGAAGAAGAAGAACAAGTTGGGGGAATTAAGATGCATGAAGATAAGTTGGAGAGGAACAGAGTTTGGAACCTAATATCAAAAGTGAGATTGAGACTTAACATCAAGACATAGTTGGATGCCTGGCTTCATAAGTCGCCATGCCATTGCTCTACCTCTGCATAATTACAAAGCAAAAACAGATGCCAGGGTAACCATGCAGAAAATGAACTCCTCCACTGCCGTCATATTACTCCACACTGGCCTGTGTGGCACAAAGGGGAGCACACTGACAGCTTTCAACCCTGGCATTAGCACTGCCCTCTCCCTCCCCTCCCCATGAAATTCATAGTAAAACTATGTTTGAACTTCAGCTAACAGGACGGTGTCCTCATGTCTTTCTCACAGGGGAGAGCTGTTGCCAGTTTAGGAGATTGCTGCTCCCCTCACCACAAGGCAGAAACATCCATCAACACTGGGCATAAGTCTCCCACTCCAGGCAGTCGCCCCTCTCTAGTCTCGTTCTAACTCTGTCTTCTTATTTTGGTCTTGTCCAACCTGAGGAATCTACAGCTCCCCCCACAGCTGTATTTAGAGGNGGAAAAGAGACTTTGATGATTAGTTCACTGTATAACTTAACAGGAGCAAGCATAATTTGCATTTTAAAAAAGTAGTGATGTCCTCCTAATGAGGCAAGCTCCTAATTAGTCATTAGATATTCTTTTTCAATCCCACATCATCAGCTCATTGAGGGTAAAGCTTGTGTAAACATCTAGCCGTCAGCTGTTCGATATGCTTGGCTTTGCTCGGGATGGGGTAGATCAAGTTGAACACCTGGTTATAGCTGAAATACAGTATATCGCTGATACATTCTGCTGCTGTTATTATTTTTCACCACTTTTCAGCTGATATTGCTTTAGATTTCTGATTTTAGGTGCAAATATGAAAACAGTACAGTGAATTGATTGCATCCTCAAATAAACAGACAGACAGGCATTCATAAACCCTCACACACCTTGTCATGCTCAACAAAGTCCACAAACGCAGTCCTCTCCACCTCCACAGGTTGGCCATGTCTGTCATAGAGCGCCAGGACGAAATGGAAGAAGTTGGACTTGCGGAGATTTGAGGGCGGCTGCTTCTCAAAGTGAGCTCTAGACAAAGCCACTCCACTGAGGACACAACAGGAAGAGACAGTCAGCTCACACTTCCTGTCATGCTATTAAAGACATTCATATGTTTTAGAAAATGATTTTGCTTATTTTTTTTCTCATAATGTATATAAACTACTAATGGTTGAAAATAGTTCTCAAAGAAATCTAAATAAAATACAAACTAAAGACCAGACACTTTCCTAATTTAAAAAAAAAAAAATTATGAAAATTAAATTAATATACACCTCAAATGTTTTATTTACTGGCACTTTAAAGGCAGCTATTTAAACATTAAAATATTTATTTAAAAGCAATTAATTCCCTATTGGCTGTTCAAGTTTTTTTATTCTCCAGTTGTTAAGGCCTTCAGTTTATCCATATAATAATTAGCTATAATTAGAAAAATACTAACAAAAATTACAGATCATTTATAAATATTTGTTCTCCCATAACTTGAATGCCCTTTTAAAGGTCTGTAAGAACTTACTATGGAAATGAAAATAACACAAAGAAAAAGGCAGAAAGTAAAAACTAAAAGGAAAGGAAAAGCTGAACTTGATGAAGCTATTATTTAAGCTTGAAAACTGAAAAAGTCACACTAGAATCCGCACTTTTGACTAGAACTGATGGGGAAGCATCTGGTTTAAAAATGTACATCACTGTCTATTGAATTTTAATAAACAAAAGATTAAGTCCCTCCAAATAGATCTAGGTCTATGTAGGCTATTTTCTATAAAATCACCCCCTGAGAAAAGGTGAACAAATCTGCACAGAAGAGAGTCTGAACAGTTTTTTCACATTCAACTTGGGTATAAAATGGGCCATTTGATGTCTTTTCATGATAACTCAAACTTGAGTGGATTATGGATTTTTTTCGTGACAGCCGTAAACGTTTCTTTGAAAGAATAAAAAAGCCAGAGGGCAATTTTGCCCATAACGAGTTTTTCTGCACAATCTAAATATTTAAATTTACACTTAGTTATTTATAAAATACTTCATGATATCAATTAAAACAAATACAGTAGCCTATAGCCTATTATAGCGCCATTGATGTATCACTTACTAAGAGCTATTTATGTTAAGATATAGCCTACAAATGAACTTGTTGCCTACTTGTTTTTCTTGAAAACGTTACTGAATTTTTATGCGTCTGTTTATGTTTTTTACTTGATCAGTTTGGAACATTAGCACACTGATGCGTGTGTGTGTATTGGTAATTAAATGACCAATGCAATGACAGTCTAGGACAAGAAGAAGAATGATTCAACAATAGACAAATATAGTATTTGTGTTGATGAAAACTCGTGTTGCCGTGAGGATTTTCTGGGTTTTTTGCTACAAAAAACAGCTACATCAGCTAAAATAACTGATGAGGGGAAGAATATAGGCTATTTAGCTTTAATCGCACAGGGTTTAAGAACTGATCACCACTTTAATTGTGTAAACTAATTAGGAAATATAAACTGGCCTTTGCAGAGTAAATTATCAGATCAAATGTTTCTTGTGATTTTATGTTAAGTCTACCGGTTCTGATCATTAATTTTACCTTTTGACAATATAGGCCTACTTCACTTTTGTGCAATTAACCAGAACTTTACTTTTATTAGGCCTACTTTTAAAAACAATAACTATTATGTCAAGCGTTGTTCTTTCATAATATTTAAAGTGTATTTATGAGTTTTGGTGCGCTGACTTTTAAATGGGATTCGTGTCATCTTTTGCAACAAGTAGTTTGCAGCTATTTTCTGAAAGGACACTTCTTGTTCATCCATAGATCTACATTGTGCTCATGATGCCGAAGATGAAAATAAATGCTCACGATGCTAACGAGCATGAGCGCAGCTGATGAAAAGAACTAGTGAGAAGGTGATGTCAATAGATCAGCTGGGTTTGTACTTTACCTTTGCGCCGCTACGTTCGCATCCACAACGCCGACATTACGCACCCAAGACCGGACTGGATCCATCTCTTCAAGACTTCTCTCTTTTAATCCGCTCACTTCTCGTATCAGATGCTCCTGGATCCCGAACATTTAAGCCCTGTCCTGCTTGTTTCGGTGCACTTTTTTAACTTGTAGGGAAAAAAACTGCTGAGCTAAAGCACTTTGGCAAACAACAGAAGGTCCACCCCAAGGCGCTGCGCTCATCCAGAGCGCCGCAAGGAAACTGAGCGTTCACAGAGATTTGGGAAATAAATGACCGACGCTGTGTGATTTTTCAGAAGGCGACTCGGTAAAAATCCACTTACACTTTCTTTTAAGGCTGAAACGATAATAACAGATTTATCCCCACACTAATTGCAAGCATTGTCCAAGTGCAAATCTCCAGCGTCAGTCAGTTCGAGCGCTAATGGTCACCTGCTCGGCGGGTTCAACTCCTCAGAGAGTTCAGAGCGAGTCCGTCCCAGAATATTCTTAAAAATACATGTGTGCGGAAAGTCCTCCTTTGTCAAAAGGCCAGATCGGATCAAAACAGTTGATCCGAGGGCCTGGAAGCTCGCAGTGAACCGCTGTCTTGAAGCATGAATGAGACTCTCTGCCGGGATAGAGCGTGGAGGAGGGGCCTTAGTGCCATATGGGGGACCGATTGTTGAAATGGATGCTCTCATTGGTGTAAAGTGCATCCGTTGTTTGGACTTCTGCCAGATTCAGCATCCAACCAGTGACTCTTGGAGCAACTTTACGGCACACTAAGTTCAACCACATGATGATATAGTGGTAATATGAGAAAAAAACTACATTTTACACATTTTAAAGCAGAAACTATCCACATACGTCTTTAAGAAAGAAATATATTATCTGCTAATCGAAATGAAAGGTCCTCTTTGTGTGTGCGTGAGTACCGGGGGGTTGGGGGCTTTACAATCAATATTATTCACATTAGGCTTCGACCTCGAAAAAATGTTAACAAAAGCTTATATTTTCTTCACAAAATATATGGTAGGCTATTTATATTTGTTCATCCGTGGATGTTTGTAAAAGTCACTTGTTAAGATATGGATTTAAATGACCCTGTACACCCTGGGCTACTGCGCTGAATAGTCTGTACAGCAAATCCTGTTTGGGCTTCATTCAAGTCAGAATTTAACACAAGTGCGCTCTCGACAGGCGCGTATTCAGCAGCTCGACCGTCTGCTCCTTTGAACGCAGTGATTCCGCTGAGGAGGCATCGCATCAGTGTCAGCCGCAACAATGGCCGTCTGGTTGGTCCATCAATCTCAGCCAGCAGCGGACAGGGCTGCGCTCTGATTGGCGTGTGGACCGCTGCCTGCAGTGCCCGAAATTAGTTCTTAATCAATACAACAGAGCGTCTAATCAAATCCAAACTGATCATGAATCAGTTGCAAATAACGCTGATAAAATGTTATTTGGCAAGTATAGACCTAAGCTATAGAAAATAATGTTACGCGTGGGTATAAAAGTAATAATTTTGGACACAGTTTGATAAAGTTTCTTTAGCTGCTGATTTGTATAATGTCATGGCTTAGAAGGCTCTTGTGAACTGGGCACGGTGCTGCAATAAACCCCAAAAGTAGGCTATAGGCTACAAGCACAAAGACAATGTCTGCTGTTTTTCAATGTACATCCATGAGCTCTACATTAAATATTAATATTTATTTAGCCTACATATTTTGTTTAAATTGTTTTCAGAGTCTAAACGGAGCTGTGTTTTATGTTTAGGCCAAATAAAACGAAAACAGCAAAAAATAATTACTGCTCCTGTTCATCTGGCGATGAAAAGGAAAGTTTTTTCCATCCCCGGTTCCTTGCCCCTTACCGATACTATTGTCTCTGTGTGGAGTTTGTGCGCCTGGACAATGGATGTAAATCTCCCCCCTTGGATCCCGCCTCAACCCACCATCTGCCAGCGCGGGACAAAGTCAGATGTTCCCCCAATTATGAGAGCAGTCTTGGGGAATCCTGCTGCCGAGTCTCCGCCCTGTCGCCGTGTCCCTCACACACTTCCCTTAACTTGATTGACAGCTCTACTTAACCATGAAAAATCTGTATATGATGACTTTAATAAAATTCCTCCACTCGTTGCAAAACTTGTAGGCGAATGTGAAATGCTGGGAGATGGGCTCTTTAAAACATGAGACTTGCATGGATTTATTGGTTCCTTGAATGTCCCACATTGCAGCCCTTGCGGACACGGGATTTGTTTCAGTGCATTGGTCCAAAACTGCAGCCAATTGACCCAGAATGGTCGAATAGCCTATGTGCAGGAAATCAAAGCTCCTGACGGCTAACCTAAAGAGAAAATGATAATTTCAAACTTTCCTGAAGCCTTCAATTTGAGCAAGTCGTCAGCATACTTTATAGGCTAGAAGAAATCATCTGAGTCATCAAACAGTTTTATAAGGCATAAGTCATTATTAGTTGGCATAAGTCATTATTAGTTGGCATAAGTCATTATTCAATCAATCAAATTTCTGATAACTTATCAGGATGTTTGGTGTCATTAAGCAGTAAATCAGGTCATGTGTGCACCTTAATTCAATTTTATAGACTAAAATGTGTATTTATTTCAGGAGACAGTAATCACAATTATTAAAGGAGGATGTATAGTTTAAAAAGACCCATTCCAGTTAATATCGCACAATCTTCACCTATAAATTTTCAGTTCTATAGCCATACATTAATCATTTAATATCCTATAGAGGGACTTTGATAGCCTATTGTTAAGACCAAACTTGCTGAAAGTTGTAGGCCTTCGTGGAAATAAAAATAGAATCTAATGAATAGAAATAATGACTAGAAAAGTCTCCTTTCATATCCACATTGTGTGTTTTGCACTTGGTTTCATGTCGCGGACCAGCTTGTCTCCTCTTTAGCCCCACAGGTGCGAGAGGCTCGGCCTTGATTATCACAACCCGCAAGACTTGCTGTCTAAATGTGTGGCTTTTCTAATTTGGTGAAGCGAGAGCCGGGGCGAAAATGGGGGATTAGTCAAACCACAAACGTCTTTCTAATCAATTTAACCCGCTGAGACGGTCAGCCCGTGTGTCGTAGGGAGGAGGTGAGCTGAGGGGAGGGGGGGATCAGTGACTGCTAAACCAAACAATGGGGTATCGTGTGCCGCTCGTCCTCTCCAGCATTCCCCTGCTCCCATGGGACACCCTGAGCCACTCTCAGTGGATGGCACTGTGTCCACGGAGGTCAGGAGGGGCGTGGTGTGTGCGTACGTGAGAGGAGGGGGACGCAGCAGCTGGTTCCCGTCCCTCCTTTCCACTGTGTAGAAAACAACAGAACTAACGCGACCCACCACGTCCCCTATCGATCGCCATACATTGCATACATTTTTGTTTACTTAGGCTATTTAGGCAAAGATGCAGATCCCCTGGGGAATCCGCAATTAAGGCGAAATGACTATTTTAGCCCTAATTTCTATCAAAACCTTCATCTGCTAAACGTTTAACAAACATTTGGATACTGCAGGGTCTGTTGTGATTTAGAGTTAAAGAAAAATATATGGAGTGTGATTAGTTTTAGAATGATACAGTGCAACTATTAGAGAAAATCTTGTAGGGTCACTGATGGAGTAAAACTGTCACAGCTGATCAAAACTACTGCAATACTCAATACAAGCCTAACAGCTTGTAGTCCTTCCTCAATTTCAGAAACATCTTTGGTTTTCTGCTGAAATGTGTCTATGATAACAATATAGTTTACTTTTAACATCTGCTCAGCAAATTATTCCAAACTCTGAATTACCCTCAACATATCAGCTTCACTGCAGATGTATTGATGACATTTGAATCTTCCCTTTCATTTAAGTGTCCCAGTTTGCTTGTGAGTTATGTTATAGCCTGTATTCTTTTTGTGTCATGCATCGCAAGTGCTTAAAAATACTTAGCTTTTACATAGCTTTGGCTTGGTCCCAGTAAAAGTCAGCATGCACAATACCAAGGCGCTGAAACTGGCCCAAATCAAGATAAAATGCAGTTATGATTAGCTAATTAATGTTTATCATGTGGTTTTGCTATGACCTGTCACAATGTCTGCTGTGAAAAAAAGTTTACTTGTTGAGATTAGTTCTTTTAAACCATTAAAAATGAACAGTGATACAGTGATGGCTCTTCCCATTTCCAGATGAAGCTCATCCTAGAATCAAGGAGCCCATCATTTGCATTTAACAACTATAAAAGTTACTTTACTTATAGGGTGAACACAACGTGTGTTCTTCTACAAAAAATATTTTTTGTTTGTTCTTCAAATATAAAAGGATGTCTCACCTTCAAGTGATGAAGAGCTGAACATGAATTCTCTCCTACATAAAAAGTGTATATAATAGTGCATCCTGGCTTGTAGCAACGCAGACATGCTGCAGGTAAAACCCACCTAAACTCGCTTCTTCATTGTATCTATTTGCTAGATGTTTTACCTGTTCTTTTTGGTGTGTTGTAAATACTTTGTTCTAAAGGATCACTGAATGTCGAGGATTTTCATGATCTTCAGGATTTGTTATTGCTCTAATAGAAACGTTGCTTTAAAGAAAGGGATTGCATTGCACTCCTGCAGAGGATGAATAACTTACTAAATACTGAACTGAGTTTCTCCCAATTCTGTCTTTCCAATCTATATATGAAGAGGTTCCGGGTGAAAGGGGAAGTTTTTAAATTAAGCTATTGTAGGTATAAAATAAATAAATATCCCTTATGAACACTCTTTCACTTAATCCAACTCTAAGTGATCATCTTATTTTAATTATCTGCTTTTTAACTGAAACTATTACAAAGTTTAAGTCTGTATGTTTAAATCAAAGATTAAACTTTTAGACTTAGATTGTTTTTGCATGATACTATAGGCCACATCTACAAATCAACAATTCAACTTGAAAACCAGCATTATGTCCTGTACGCAGTGCATTAAGTGTAATTCATCCACTCATCATTTGTTTTATGTTTTCCATTTGTATTCAAATTTTGTTATGCTTTATATTTTACTATGTTGTATTGTATTACATTTTATTGTGAAGCACTTTGTGATTTTTATCTGGGAAAGGTGCTATACAAATAAACTTTACTTACTTTATTACTCACTTACATCAGACGTGCCCTCCTTCAAGTCCTTAAAGAATTGTATGTCAGTGCCATCTACTGGTCAGGTTAAGAACATCACAAACTGGGGTTTTATGGGACTGCAAACAAATAAGTTAGCATCAAGTGTTGTTCTATATCATGATAGATTTCATTCAGAGGCAGAGGTCCATCTGTACAACAATCATTTATTAATGTCACTCAAACCCAAACAAAAATGTGTTCCCGAGATTGCAGCAGTTACAGTTGCATGTACACCTTTTTATAAAAGAGGTCACGACAATTTAGACAACAGAATGATTAATTCAAAAGATAATTACAGTTAAAATATCACATATCAAGTCAGGTAGTGTCCATGGTCTTCACATTGTATTTCAGTATAGTTAATTAAACAATAGAATATGTAGAATAAGCTTTGCCCTTTTTTTTACATCACTACTGCAGCCATTTTGAACAGCTCCTTCCTTCGATATAAAGCTTCAGTCAAAAAATGCCACATGTTTTTAAACGTGGTACTTTTCTGCCAGGAAGGTTCACTACAACAAAAATGTGTCAATTTTAATATGTTATTTTGGTCTTTTATTGATTTCCCAAAAAAACTTCCCCATTTATGATTCCCATTAGTGTACACAGGAAATGTCAGCAAACTCTCATCATATCTCTGCTGGACATCAACCTGTGTAAAGGTCAAATCAGAATAATTTAGAGCACCTGTGTGTGTGTCAAGGGCCTATAATGGAGTGGAAAGTGGGATTATCTGCTACAATCCTATTGGCAACATTTAAGGGGTACACATTAAACTAAATAACTGATAGGCTTTGAGGATACATTTGCATCAAGAGCATTCTCCTACTTACGGAACAGCAGATGCCCTCAGAAGAAGCTGTCATTGGTCAGACTGCCAGATCTTGTCTTCCCTCTTGAGCTTAATGTACGTGCTACCTCAAGTGTTTATGTAATCCTTCTGCTGGGTGGGGAATGAGTGCAGAATCAGCACTCAGTTACACCTCTGAACACAGCTGAACTGGAACCCATAAACACCTGTATGTTCACAGGTAAAATACCATGTCCTGATGTCACAGCTGTTATGTTAATTGTAGATGAAGGTGAGGGGCGTGTTGGTTTTTAATTGTACAATGAAGGCAACTTTTTCCATGGTGCCAGGAGGTCAGGTGGGACCTCTACAACAACATGGTCCTCTGGGTCCTGTGTGAAAAAATCAAACCAAGAGAACCTTCCTATTACAGAATAAGTAATATTAAAATGTTTTTGATAACAGTATAGGAAGCAGCAGAATTGCCTGTTGGTCCTGCGGGGTCCATGTGAGTGTCATCCTAAAAATGAAAGGGGAAAATCAGTCATTCCAAAATACTCTGATCGCGTTTGATCAACTGTGTCAGAGAGGATTTCAGGACATCAACTCATTATCCTCCATTTAAAAACAGGCATTTTGTTTTCCTCCATGGACAAATGGCTCAGCCACTCCTCCCAGCCACAGTGTTGTTCATTACTTGAGGCAGCTCTGCCAGATTTCATGGTTTTGACAGCCTACAGAACTTCCCCCATTTGTCGCTGCCTAACAAAGGGCACGCAGTGTGAAAATGTCGCCATGTTTTAAGTGGTTGACTGCAAAAACCTGGATATTCAATTCATTCTAAACATAAAGAATAGATTGTAAATGAGTACCAGGGAGTTCATGGTCTCTGCCTCTCTGCATTTGAGCGAGGCCAGATCCACCACCAACCAACTCAGAGGAGAATTTAAACAGTCTTTTGAGCCCCCTCAGGATTAGGTCCTGATCAACACAAGAGATAATTTAATTTTGATCAACTGTATTTATTTTCTGTTGGAAGGCTGAACCATCAGATGGGCAAATCGGTAGCCTGCTGTGGTGAACACACTGGAGATGCTGGGGTCCATGTCACCATCACAACCAGGTTAGGTGCTTGGCAATGAAGTCTGGACCAAAAATATGGAGTAAGTTGTCTTTGAAAGTGAGAACTTAATGATAAAAAACTAACAAAGTTGACTGAACTATGTGAGGACAAACCATCTAAGATTTCTGCAATCCATGCAGACAAAACAATTTCCAGCCTGGAAGAATTCTTTCCGATGACCATGCATACCTCCTGGTAGAATCTCTCTCCATTCATGTGAGGATTGAGTTTGGCCAGAGCATATACCACGAACAATCAGTGTAAAGAAGTCCGACCTATGTTACTGTTGGTGTGCTAGCTACCTTGAAAGTCAAGTAAAATGAGGAAGAGAGTACTCTCAGCCCTGTGCAGAGCTTGGAATATACCCAACACCTTTAAGGATTGTAGGTCAGCATTTTGCGCTGCAAGCTCAGGTGGCAAATGTTGGCACCCATTGTTGCGAAAGACAGGAACTCTTGGCCGTTGTCATCATACCTGCAACAGGCCCTTATCTGAGGTGAGGTTTAAAGGAAGCAAGCTTTGGTATCCACTGAAGCGTACACCTAGCTTGATGCCAAAGTGTGTGTGTGTTTTTGCTTTAGATGTATTCATGTCTCTTATTGTGTGATGTAATGACAGTGACCTCAATGAGGAAGCACAGCTCTTGTCACAGTTAATACCATTACGAATGAGCGGATGAGAGAGTGAGAAGTGAAGGTCAGATTGTGGTCAGTCCACTGTTTGTCACCAGGTCAGTGTAAGGTGGGTCGTCCTCCACATTAGAGTTTGTTGTGTGCAGAATATGGTTGGACACTTCTCTTACCTGAGGATGCAGGCAATGAGCACACGTGTCATTTTTTCAATGGTTATTTACAGTGTAGCTAGTAAAGATGGTGTTCTGAAGTATAGGACCAAGGGGAGAATTTGACTGTTCATTTTAAAACATGTGTTGGAGGATTCCAGGTGGCAAGGTAAGAAAAATAAATCCATTATTGTACTCTGTTCATCTCAGTTTATACGATTACTTTCATAGCACTTTGCATTTATTGAATGTTTTTGTTATTGAGCAAGAGGAAATATAGGGAAACAGGTAGGTGGAAAACATGGCTGTGCAGGGGTCCACAATTATTTTCAGTTTCTTTTTTTGTGATATGAAGTTAAAGATTGCCATTTAATAGCTACCTAACCTCATCTGTAGCTTGCAGTGCCGAACTTGTCTAAAAGTCATCATTCAAGGAGGGGCTTGATGTCGGGCACTGCAGCTTGTCAAATCAGTAATAACCTCCAGATCCTCCTCAGAGATCAGATCTAATTTAATGAAGCAAAGAATAAGCCACTCATCTGTTACCGGTTTGCAAACTTTCAGAGAATCTGTAATGGCAACATACCTGTGGCAATGGTAAAGACCTCTTGATCAGTTTCCTGGCCTTATCCATGTACACACAACAACACGTTAGCACAACAGGCTGCTTCGACAACCGCAGCACACCTGAAGTATTCAGTGCATTCCTCCCCACACACTTAATGCCCCTATGTTGTGTGGAGAGGTCAGATTTATAATCTTCTTTAAGAATATCTTCAGTGGTAAATTTATAGACATTTATCTTTGTTACACTCTTTATTTCAATCACTAAAGAATTTCTACAGCAGTTCAACAAGTTACACTCACTCTTTTCTGGAGAATAGCCCCAAGTGGGTCCACATTGGCCGCAATCACAGCCTGCTCTATGACACTTCTGCTCAAATGTGTATCTGAAAGAAAAAACAAACAAACCCACCAATTTTGTTTAATTTACTCTCTGGTCTCTTAATACGGGTGTGTTTGGTGAATGCATTTCGTACAATATCATTTTTAGGTTTCATTTATGCCATATAATTACAGAATTTTACAAAAATATTTATTGTAACATAACTGATGAGCAAAACGTAAATGTGTACATTTCATTGAGATCTGATAAACAACAATAAGAGAATTGTATAGGACGAGATTATTTAAACCATCTAAATAATTAATGCAACTAAAACAATCTGTTGCTATTCTAAAAAAGATGACAGAGGTAGTACTCACCAGCATTCAGCTAGTAATATAAGCCCAGAAACAGACTCATGTCTGCAAAAAGAACAATTTTCTCCATTCACATATTTGTCACATAATTTAAACTTATATAATCTCAACATTTTCATTAAAACAAATACTTGGAAATGCAATGCAAAAACAGATTCAATACATTATTCATTATGATTGACTATAGCATATAGCCAAAGTGTAAAATTAAAAAGGATGGAAAGTTTAAATAGTAGGAAAGTAACGTGTGAAAAATGCAAAGCTTCCAGGGTGAACTTCGGTGCTTTGAGCAGCCAATGTTGTGTTCACGATCATTCACGTCAGCTTTTTGTTGAGGGTAGCGACTTTGTCATTTGACCCAACATTTGCTGTCAGGTATTTTTCTGAATACGTTTTATTCTTATTAGTTGCTCCTGCTTGGCATCCGTGTTGAGCAACGTTTCCCAAGTGTAGGCCTGCAAATTACAAAAACACAGAGGAACACTTTCACCTAAGGTGAGTGTGGGTACAAATTGTGTGGGTACAAATTAAGTTAATATTAGTTAATATGGTTAGATACGTCTATCATTTTATACAGGCCTAGTTTATTCATAGCTATAAAGAAAAAAATATTTGGTAGAATAACAATGCAACACACTGAAAGACATTTTGATGAAACAAAGACAAAAAATCATCTGAAATAGTGACACATTTTTTCTCATAAAAAATAGCTTAACTAATTAACTGTTCTTTTATTTTTCGTTTATTTTTGTTTGCTTGTTAATTATCTTTTTTGTAAATTCTGCATTTATGAAAAAAATATTCCTGATATATAAAATGTAGGCTAATAGACTAATAATTGTATATAATGTTTCATATAGGCCACGGGTTGGTGTACCGCAGCGCTACATCTACAGAAATCTACAGACTCTCACCGAGTCTCTTTAACACAGCCTACTTTATAACTTTTTTATAACATAAAGTTAAGTCCTGTTATAATCTGTTATTTCCTTATGTCATTTTTCATTTTATCTTATACTGTAGTTATAACCCTAACCATTTTTTCAGTCACGTGTTTGACTGATGATTGATTTGGATCTCTGAATTGCGTGACACACAAAAAGGAAGAACTTCAATGAAAAAAAACTGTTGTGTTTTCCTATTGACCCTTAATATAGCCTACTGACTGTGTATTAACCTTTAAACATCTAAGAATTTGTTAACCCTCACTCTTTAATTGACTCAGTTTAAAAATCATATGTAAGCTAGTGTAGTGTAATCAACGAAAAGCAAAGTTTCCTTCGTTTATTGGATTCTAAAAATGTATGGAACAAAAATAGCCCTTACATGATCAGTAGCCTAAAACATAAAATTCACTTTCTCTCTATGTAACCGCATGTCATGTCCCATAAAATTTCCAAAGAAATAAATTAGCTTATGCAATAGTCTATACAATTGTGTTATTTTCTTTGCCAAAAGCGAAATGATTCTATTTTATTTATATATAGGCAGATATATTTAATTTATGCAACTACACATATTTCACACGAGTTTCTTGTTTCATTCTGTAGTGCTAAAGGCACAAGGCAACAATCCGGCCCGTCATTGTAATTTAATGACACTCCACATATAGCACACCCACAAACATGAACTAAAACCTATTCTACTTTATGAATAAATTAAAATACGTTGAATGTGAAATGTGTGTGTAGAAGTGTGCGTGAGTGCGCGCGTTATTGTGCATGCTGGCTCACTATCCTGGCTTACTGAGACGCCAACGCACGCTGCGTCTCACATTGACAATTGGTGTGATTTTTTTAGTGAGCAAGACAGATGCGCGCCAAGTGAGCCAAGTGACGCTCTTGTACTTCTTCATCGTTTGTAGGAACGTTGCCTGTTTTTTTCGTCAGAAAATCCACGTGTTTCTGATCAAATCCGTCCTCGTTCAAGAAACATTTTCACCGAGACCACTGGTTGCATCGGAAACGACAGTAAGCCATAGTGTGTGACAAGCCTCAGGTCAGGTGGTCAGGGTGATGGACGGAAAGCCATCAATAAATCTAAGCTCTAGACATATGCAGTGTCATGCAGCACCAGGGATTGCCACGCTGGTTTCTAATATTTTTTTCATATATGGTTGAATTTGTAAATAACATAATGCCACGATGTTGGACTTTGTTACTTTGCCTTTCTTTTAAATAACGTTTGGTTTCAGACAGGACTCTAACATTTGAAGGAATTTTCGAAGCTGTATGTGGTCTTTTGAATCCTTCTTTACATTTAAGGGAAATAAAGACCATAAATTGCGAGAAAAAAAGCAAACTGTAGGCCTATTCCAATGTCAATAATAGCAAGTGAAGAAACCCAGGGTAATTTGTCAGGCAGGCTGTCAGTAGCTACACCTACAGTCTGTGGTTGTAAGGTGTGGGGTGTAGGCTACAACTTGTAGCTATATCTACAAACTGCCTTACTGTTGGCTTAAAGCCCACTTAGATTAGTCCTTTAGTCCATGCAGTAATTTGCATTCAACGGTTGTGCTACTGAGCTTGTTGGGCTTTGATCGTTGTGGGTGAGAGGGATATTTGTGTTACACTGGAAAACGTTTTGTTGATTTATTTGAGGGGTCGCCTCACCTTTGAGAGCCAAGTGGTGAAGAATTTAGCATGAATTCACCCCCATCTAATAACTCATCTTTTGTTGCTGTTGGATGCATTACAGGATATAAATTCACCAAATTTCATTTGGTATCAGTTTCAGTTTACCTTCATCTATACTGTAAATCCAAATTATGGGTTTTCTTTTAGCTGAGAGAAGTGTGAGCACATGCCAAACTGGACTGCCTCATACATATTTAAAAGTATAGCATTTTAAATCATTTAGCCTAAAGTATATTTAAAGTAACATTAATTTTTTTTCTCCTAATTTATAGATTCAAGCTCACTGAGAAAAAATTTGGGCTTAAGCAAGATCAAGTTGAACAGTGAATCAACTCATTTTGATTTTACTAGTACATGTTATTATATTATTTTTATTACATGTTATGGAGTCAAGTTTAGGGGTTAGGGTTACAAAATTGTCCTAACCAAACTAATGTGACTGTATGCTGGGTAGTACATTTATTTTGTCTTGGTTCAGTGTTGCACAATACACTAGAGAGTCATAGTTTTTCAGATCAACACTCATGTATGATGTACACCACATCATTTTTAATACACATCTTGTGATCTGCATTATTTAGAAATAATCAAATAGTTCACATTAATTTTCCAGTCTCAACAATCACATTTTAAAGCAAGGTTTAAAGAGGCAAAACATCTGCTCACTTAGTCAGACCGCTGCAGTGAGGATTTCTACTCAACATTCTCCCTCCTTGGACTGAGGTCAGAGGATGTTCCTACATTTAGTGTAATAGGGTTTCTGGGCCAGTATTGGAGGAGCTGGTCTGGTACATCGGTGATACCAGTGTTGTTACAGATCATGCGAGCAAGTGATGTCTGCTTTAGGGACATCCTCTGAGCCACAGCAAAGACTCCTTTGTTCTCCCATCAAAGTCTGAAATAGACAGTTTCTTAAAATTTAAAGTTCTCCGAACACAGCTGTCTCCACATCTTTATTACATATCAGTAACATAATTTCAAGTCTGCCTCTTGTCGGGCTTACTGGTCTCCCTGGCAGATCTTCTGGAACTGAGTTGCAATCGGGCAGCCAAACAGGGTTCCCACTCTTCCTCCAGTCTAAATTGGGAGATCAGATCTAATTAACAGAGGGAAGGAACAGACATCTTAGCTGTGACTTGAAGTGTGAAAGTAAAATAATATGAATCATTAGTTTTATTATTTATTCATTCTGATAAATATTATGTGCCTTTGTCTCTCTTCTGCCATCCTCTCCACAACAGAAGCCACCTGTATGGAAAGTTCAAAGAACCTATTTTGGATACACACATGTGGCACTGATGGAGCGACGTCTTTCCAAAGACTTCTTGATCAGTTTCACATTATCCATGTAGTGGGCAGCACACACAGCTGCTTCAACAACAGCAGGACATCTGAAGGATTCGCTGCATACCTCCTCCTGTGTTGTGTGGAGAGGTCAGATTTATGAGCACTTAGATGCAAGCATTCATGTTGTGCCATATGTTTTTCTATCACTGCAGAACTGTATACAATTAAATTTGATAAAGGGTCATACTCACCAGCATTCACTTAGCAAACACAGGTAAAGACCTGCAGCTATCAGTCATAACAAAATACTTCATCTCTGCATAACACAAATACTGTCCTGTGATTTACACACTTTTTCTGAAGTTTCTTTCAAACAGCTTTATACAAGAGCATATGGTTGCCTGAATGTGAACTACATATGTTATTCACAACTGTGAATAATAACTCTATGAATGTAAAAAGAATAGACAAGAAGCTTGACTATAGTACATGTGATGGAAGTCCCAGTTCGGTCCACTGGCTGCAGAATATTTCAACACACCACCAACAAAATGGTCCCAAATGCATTAGTGAAATATTATTTAGCCTAATAGTTGGCGAAGGACACTGAGGTATAGGCGGCGCGCCTCACAGCAAAAATGTCGTGGGTTCGAACCTCGTTCCAGGCCTTTCTGTGTCCACGTGGGTTCTCTCCGGGTGCTCCGGCTTCCTCCCACCATCCAAAGACATGCGGATTAGGTCAGTTGGTGACTAAATTGTCCTTAGGTGTGAGTGTGACTGGTTGTTGGTTTATGTGTGGCCCTGCGATGGACTGGCGACCTGTCCAAGGTGTGCTGTGCCTTTCGCCCGATGTCAGCTGGGATTGGCTCCAGCCTCCCGCGTGGCAGTAGGCCTACGCAGGACGGTGGATACTGAGTTTCTCCGTGCAAAATTATATCAAACAAAGTGTGACTCTATCACAACCAGTTTAGCACCATGTCATAATCCTAATACCCACCTACAATGTATCGCAGGTAAAAAGAAAAAACACAGTTCAGTTAGCCCGACATCAATGTTTTAGTATCAGATTGTATCTTATGAGATACAAACAGACCATCTATTATTATATTGTGTAAAAAGCAGTACGAATATGTATTGCTTAAAATATTTCTCATTTCAAAATAAGACTATTTTAACAGGTGATTTGCAAACAAACACATTATATTTTCTATGCTTTGCTGCCATCTATTGGCCCCTTCAGAACACTTTATGAGCCCTTTTTTCAGCATTAGTTGTGGACTTTATTACAATAATAACTAACAGGCATATTCTTTTTTGTTTAGACTTTACACTGCAGACACTCTGTGGTTTAGACATTCAGATTCCTCATAACATAGGCCTATGTTTTGGCAATTTTTAATATATTTTTACTATACATTCAATTTGATACAGTCAAGCTAAAGTATACAGGTAAGCTGTCATATGATCACAGATTGGTCGCAGTTTATCTAATTGGAGCCTATATTTAATTAACAGTGCAGTGGAAGCATAGAAAGTTCAGAGATTTACAGCGTAGCCTTTAATAGTTGACATCATGGACATGGGCTATTTGTCAAAATGATTTGCTCCACCGCGCCTGCGCATTATGTCTGCCGTTCTGATAGGGTGCGACGATCAACCTGTATTTCCGGTGCGACTCTCATAACACCGTTGATGTCAGCGCAGACAAATTAATTTGTGCTTCATATCGCTTTCTACTCCTTCACATCATGTCCGCATCTGGCTTTCTCCTGGTGGTCCACGCGGTGTCTCTGTGGCCCGGTAAGACAACGACACTAATGTCAACATCGCTCTTACCGAGTCGCCATTAATTCTGTATTCAATATTGTTATCGAGGGGGTTGTGTCAGTTCAAAATCAGTGCAAAAATAGGATGCAGCTGTATTCTGACCAATGCCGAAATATTTACATTTTTACACCTATTTAAAATGTCACATTTCTCCCCCATCACGGTCTGAATCATTTCTCTTTCTGTCTGGCGGTTTACAGCAGACTCCAGGTTCATCACAAACCCTTTGTCATTCATCCAAGACGAATCCATGGTAAGTCTGACTTGTATCAAATTTCCAATACACCAATATATGGAACTTATATTTCCAAATAATAGGCTACACACACATAGACCTACTGTACTTTCACATATCAAACTGCATTAGAAAAATGCTCGTCTAATTTACCTCTTCATATTGCACATATTAGTGTGTGTGTGTGTGTGTGTGTGTTTTTTTAAAATGGTCATGCATATATTAATAAGAGGTGAAGTTTTGCCACCTACAACCATCTTAAAAGGTGCACACAGTGAGCTTCCAATCAGCACAGTAAAGGAATTAGTGTTTTCCTTTGCTCTTGCTTTATATTTGAATTTAATTTGGTGGACATATATGTCTTCAGGCCTGCATAATTATCTCACTGTTGCTTCTCCTTATTAGACTTTGGATATCTGTTCAGAATGCAGCCAGATTGTCCAGCTGTCTGCCAACATGATTTCCAGCAGAGATACGAAGGTGAGTATGTTGGGGACTCACCCACTGCGCATTTTGACTTTACTTTCACTTCACTTTACTTTACTTTCACTTCACTTTACTTTATTGACCGCATGGCACTGAGGTTGTCGAATTGGTTCATGAAGAAAGTAGCAGCCCTTCCTGACAGCTCAGATCCTTGTAATATCAAACCTGAAATGGACATTCTCAAGGTTGCCCATTGTAAGCTAATTCCAATATTTAAATGTCAGGGCGTTGAAATGTGACTTTGATCACAAACTACTATTAACAAGCTATTTTGTGTGCTTGCGTTGGAGTTGGGGTGAAAAAAATGTGTGAAAAAACATTATTAAAAAACACCCAGTATTCTTGGCACAACATGCAATGGACTAACTACTGTGCTTTTACAGGAGAATGTATATGAAACCTTGCATGCTCTGTGCCAACGCCTCCCAGGAGAGCAGGCATCAGAGTGTGATTCACAGGTGAAGATGTATTTGCCAAAAGTCCTGCAGCAAACACCGGGTCACCTGGTGAGTTTAGCCTCCGTTTAGGCTTTTACACAAGAATAAACCCTTTGGCCTTCAATGATCACCTTTAATGTAAGATAGTGTGTTTTTGTAGAAACCCAGAGAGACCTGTATGGGTTTTGGACTTTGTGCTGCCCACAAGAATGACGATCTGCTGAAACTTCCCCACCAAGCCACCAACAAAGACACGTCCAGCTCTGCACTCGGCACAGCCACCAGCACCCATGTGAGTATGTGAAAGCAGAAGTGAATGTGAAAATACAAGAGTTGAAATATAACTTGTGGTTTTTATTTTTAGACTAATGGCCCTCTAATCAACTAATCCTCCCTCTAGGAGCAGTTCAACCCAGCTTGCACCCTGTGTTTGTTTATCATCAAGAAACTGGAGACCCTGTTGCCACAAAATATGACTGAGGTGAATCTTCTTTTTTTTTTTTTTTGTTTCACTTTACATTACTTCAGGCACGTATCCTCCGCCGTGCGTCACCTCATGTAAATGTCGCTGTCGTCTCCTTCTTGCCCTGCAGGATGCTTTAAAGAAGCTCATGGAAGAGGTCTGTGATCTTGTGCCACAGAGCTACAAGGAGCGATGTGATGATTTTGTGGACAAATACGGCACGCAGATAGTCGAATTCCTCTTATCGTCTGCTGCACCTCATACAATATGCACTCTATTGCATCTCTGTTTGTTCAAAGAGCAGCTTGTTCCAGGTCAGTCACATTTTTATGATGAATACAGCTGGGTATTGTTTACTGGTTTGACCTGAACTTCACACTTCCACCACCAAGTTAACACTCTGCTGATTACCCAGAGGTGTCCCTCCCCTCGGACTGTGAGTCATGCCGCACGCTGGCTGTGCTGAGCCGACTCCACCAGGGTCCCAACTCCACTGAACCTCAGACTTCTTCTTTCCTCCAGTCTGTGTGCGTCCATCACCCCAATGCCATCCCCAAGGTCTGACACTAAATATCCCTCAGTGCTCCCACTAACAAAATTCTTCACACAACACATTTTGTCTGTATGCAAAAGTAAAGGGATTTAAGCTGGTTTTAACCACGTAGACTAAGAAAAGATGTGAGATGAATGAACTGTTATGTAACTCTCTTGCTGTTTACAGTGTGAGGTTTTCACCAAAATCTATGGCTCCCGACTGCAGAAGGTTTTGGGAAACCAGATGGGCGGTCCACATGCTTGTGAAGTGAGAACACACTCTTGAAAAAACATTCACATGCACCAGTACAATGACCCATCTCACAGGACAAACAAAGAGGAAACTTTTATATCCACAAGTCTTCTCAGAGTAAAACAAAGGATTTGCCTGCAGTAAATGTTATATATCAACGACATACCTTGAAATTATTGCTGTGACTGACGTGAATTTTACCAACACTTGCAGCAGCATCCTCCATTTTGTGATTTACTAACCAAATTTGCAACAGTACGATGGCCTCTAGTCTGCGTTAACGCCAATCATAAATACAGTGGAGCCATTTAAATAGTCATGAACACATTTCATTCTTTGATCCGTTGAATTGTCTCAGGATCTTTTACCCCTTCTATCCTGCAGAGAGCTGATCTGTGCGTTGCCTCGAAGAAGTTGGAGCCGCTGGGAATGAATCATTGTACTTGGGGACCAAGCTACTGGTGCAAAGACATTCAAACTGCTCAAAAGTGTGGTGTAAGTTTAACTAAATTATTGCCAGTTTAGCTGATATAAGTGATCGTCTGAAAATTACAGTGTACGTGTGCAGTGTTTTTCAATTACTTTTTTTTTGCCATTTGCAACACTGAGAGGTTACTGTTTTGCAATCAAACCTGACCCAGGCTTTATGTATCTACATGACTTGATAAACTCCAGCCCACCTTAATGGCTGCTCCTCCGACTTCTCTTTTTTAGAGATTGTAGGCTATTGATTCGTTGCTATCGACCTGTGCCGTACTTTAGATGAGATCTGATGTTATTGAGTACAACGAAATGCAGTTTAGTGACACAGAAACACAGAATTGTGATGTTGGTGAATAATTTGTTTCACATCTTGTTTCTGTGTTTATATCTGCAGAACCTGGCCTTCTGTGAGAAATACATGTGGAAGGAGTGAAACTGTCAGCCTGCAGCTCTGAAAATAGGTGCAAAGAACTTCTGTTAATGAATATATTAGTACACTGTTGTTTTTTCTCTTATGCCATTTCAGTCAATCAGCCAAATATATTCCTCATGAAATATTCTGGTTTGCATGGTGTCACAAGACTGAGGCTGGGATTCAGTCTGAAACATCAGTTTCTGCAGGGTTTTGTGAACGGTGTTAGTACAGAAAACATTGTCCATCATCACATAAGATGAAATCTCTGTATGTATTAAAGACAACTCACTACTCAACAAAAGCTGCAGAACTGCTTCTTCTGTTATTGTTGCCATCTTATGATCCCTGGTGCAAATGACCACATACACATGACAACTTCCTGACACTAAAATGTCATTAAAAGTCAACAAACTGACAGACATGTGTCCTGGAGCTTGTTTATTTAGAAACATCCACATAGTAAAAAGATAAAAGATTGGAGGAAAAAAAACATTTTCTTTTTTTGTGGCTATCAGTCCTGATGCTCTCTCGCCACTCTCATTCTACATTCTGTTATTTCCAATCACTTAAATACCCAGTTTATTTCTACAATGGTGACCACGTTTCTCCTGCCTCATTTACACCCCCGTGTGGTTGTTTGTGTCAATGTCACTCTCTTGTCTCTTCCAGATCTAGGAGAAAGAGAGGGGGGGGGGGGTATTTGTTACTAAAATAAGCACTATGCAAATCTAGGACTCCTTTTTAGGTTCAAAGACCATTTTACTTAATATTTTAAATTGCACTCTGGTATGAAATAAGATTCAGCTGATATAGTTTTCGAAAGCTGCTGACAAATTCTTTGTACTGAAACTCCTAATACTGGCAGTGGGCAAAGCCTCTGAAACTGCCAGATAATGTAATTAAGATATATGAATCACATGAATATCTTTGCAAACATCACAATAGTTAAAATGTGTGAAGAATAAAAATTATTTGCAAATTTAATGCTCCATGTTCCACCGAAAGATATGGAGCCAAGGCTCTGCAACACTTCCTTTTCCAACATGCACAGAATAAGTGGGTGGACTTGCCTGGATGTAGGCCTCCGACAGTGTAATCATCTGGGGAAGAATGTCAGTCACCTGCAGATCCTGCATCTCATACCACTTTCCAGTTCCCTGATTAAACAAAGAGATTTGACGCATCATTTGAACCCATAATAGCTGGCTTGGTAAACATAACTTAATCTATTTGTTAACGTTAATGCAGTAATGTCACCAGAAATCAGAACTATCAGGCTGCAACCTACATGATGCAGAACATGTATTCTGTACGCTCCCTCAGTAGGTTTCCCATCATGCACTACGTTGGCGACAAGGTCGTACGTTGTGTTCTTCTCTGTAGCTTGAGCTTCTTCTGTGAGGTACTCACGAAGGTCTACATTCCTGTTGAAACAAAAACAAAGTGACAACATGAAAAGGCATATTTATAGGACAAAATACACGTCCTTGGCATCAATTCTCAAAAGAGTTACATTATACCATAACAATTCATTGCTGTTATCAACATGCACTACATGGTTCTGTCAGTCTACATATTTTGTCATATGGTATATGAACACCACTTACGTGATAGGGAAGTTGACAATTGTGGGGTTCTTTTCGACAAAAAAGTTGTTCTTGGTGAATCTTTTGATGCAAAAGACGAGGTAGGGGGGCAGTTTGGTCAGCTGGAACCTTTTGAGAAAATTCTCTTTGTAGGTTTTGTATTCCTGAATGTAATTGAGACGGGAACAGTGCGCACAGATATTTAGAGTTCTCAATAATCTGCAAAACGCTGTTGCGTTAATTACACATTTTGTTTTAGGTGCGACTATGTCAAAATGTAATCATCCAGTTTTTGGCCATAAGATCTTCATCAACACCATAACTTTTCTGTTAACACAAGAACATGTGAATGAGTCGGTACCTTCTCTGTGTTGCCATTGAACTTGCCCAGGATGTTGAAGAGAGGGACCTGCGGGATAATAAGCTGCTCCTTCTCATCCTTGTACAGTGGAGCAGTTGGGAGGTCAAGGGTCAGAAACAGGAAGGTGGACTCAGACATCTGCTCCTGGTACTCCTCTGTTACAAGCAATGCCTCTTTCTCCTCTGGTAGCTGAAAAAAATAGCATTCACCATTCAGTAAACCATTCACTGTTCCACTAGTTTGATTTTAGGGCATGTTGAAACAGAATATTCTTTCTCCCCTTTGAACAACGTTACCTCCCTCAGTCGCTTTAGGTTATTTCTATTCCACCTGATGTTTAGTTCCAAGTATTTAACATTATGATAGACACCTCAAACTCAAGCTTAATCAGAGAAAGTTTTATGTTAAATAATGTGCTAACATCAGCTTTGATGTAACTAAGTTTGGACAATAAAGTTAATTCAGAAGGAAAATAAGCTTTTTAAAAAACATCATCTACAAATATTTAGTCCGATAATTTTAAAGTTGTTAATTAGTTTTTAGCTTTTCTATTAGTAAACTTATTCATATTTAAATATGTCAATTTATAATCGCAGAACACAAAGCAAGAAACTCACTAAATCTGGATGTGGAAGTTTCTTGGAGAAGATCCGCATGGAGCCTTGAAATGCTTTTGTAATGATTGCTATGAGGGCAGAAAGACAAGTGAGAACAGAGGTTTATTCGCATTAATAATATATGAAACATTTTACATGCTCAAAATTCTCACTCTAATTTAAATTCAACTTTAAAGACAGAAAAAACAGTAGAATACACTAGAATGTAATTCACATTTAATATAAAACAGGATTCCTGTTTTTTGGCTTTGACAGATTTACCATTAATGTGCTAAATACCTATCTGAATATCACATTAAAAACTTTAATTGCAAATATTATGACCTATCAATTTTGAACTAAACCTCTTTGCTTCTCCTACTCACAAGGTTTTTTCTTTGTGCCTCCAAGAGCACCATGCAGGGCATTCAAGAACCACGTCATGAAGTCCACAGCATCTCCTGCAGAACAGAAATCAATCAGCACCACAACCTAGTCTGCATAGGGCACCGTGTGTTAAAAGCCAACATGAGATCTGCAGTATGCAGTATAGTACATTAATAGGTTTTCTGCCAACGAAAGTATTACCTTGCTTGGTAATTTGGAAGTTCTTCTTGCTGCACAGCACCACTGCTTGCAGCATCTCATGGGGAGAAACATGGGCCTTGAAGTTTCTCGGATTCCAAAGTTTCCGCATCAGCTCACCAAACCTCTGCACCAAGAGGAACATGATGTCTCCCGGTGGCCTGCGGATTCCCCTGTAGTTTTCCTCCTCCAGGAAGTAGTTTCGTAAGGGTGGAACATTGGAAAAAGCCTAGGGAGAAGAGGCAAATGTGAAATGGTTGGGATTATTTAAAACATTTATGACCAAATCCAGATAAGGTCCAATGTGGCAGTTATTTATACCTGTAACACCACATTGGCGTAGTCATTGGCTTTGATGTTGTTGAGCCCTACGATGCCTGGCAGGTAGGTCGTACCATCGTAGGCTCGGTACAGTTTACCCTGCTTGTCCAGCCCTGCTATGTGTTGCTTGGTGAAAGTTGGCTTCAACACATACTGTAGAGAAAGTAAGAAACAAACACTAAGTTCTGTCAGTCAGCACCTAGATATGACAATGTGATACCTTGAGTATGACCCTTGGGTCCTATAACACAATTTTTAATTTATGTTGTCAGTGCATAATGTGATTTTTGACAAAAAAAAATACAATAAATGTCATATCATTATTTCTTTCTATTTTAAAGGCTGGTTTTTGTTCTAGCGTGAAAGTTTAAACTATTCTTTATGATAAGAACATGACAGACACTTGCCACTAAACAAATCTGAGGTGGAACATTCAAAACAATTATGAAAAAATATTTTTTTAACAAATATACATAAGTAAAATCTTTCCATCCATCTTCAACCGCTTGTCTGGTCCCTTTTCCCCAACAAAATAAATATCTTAGTAGAGAAATTAAGTGCTATTTCATTCATGTTTCAAATTAATTAAATCAAAAAATTATTGAACATTTGTTATATAGTCACTGAGGACAATGATATTGCAATGATTATCATTATTGTTTTATGCCCAGCCCTAAAACAATGGCAATCTTATATTAATAATTTAAGTCTCAACTCTAGCTTTAACATTCAGAACGGGATCTAGGTTTGCTTTTTCAAAAGGATGGTGCTGAACATGAAAATTAATTCAACGTTTGCTGTAGAAAGTATAATAATAATATGCCATCAGCCTGCAACACCATGACTTTACTTACCGTAATGTCTTCTAACGAAGAGTCAATGATCTCATAGTTGTCTGGCAGACAGTAAAACTTGAGTGTGTGCAGATTCAGGAACACATGATGGGTAAACTGCACACTGTGAGTGTAAGCATGGGACTTCAGACCTCTACCTACAAGGTGGCAAGCATACATGAGAAAATCAGTCCAAAACAATGTGTCTGGTCCCTGGCTAAATGTCAATTCACCTACCTTGAAAGTATTTCCCACATATAAGGCAGGCGTAGACATTGATGTGCGAAAGAGAGATGGAGCAGAGTTTCTCAAAGTCAAAGTCCAGCACACTCCTGATGAATAAACAAACTGGGAGTCAGATGCAGAGCTATAGACGACAGGGCTAACTAGCATTTAGCCCTAACTATAAGTATGCACATTCAAGCTTTATCTTGCCTGTTTATGGTGTCGAGGTAAGGACAGTGGCGGCTTCTCTGGTCTTCCACTACACGTCCTCGGCATATTTTGGCCGCAACTGCAAAACAAAATGAAGTCAAACCAGATTGTTTTCAAGCAGTTGAATATGAGCTAGCAAAACATGCTAGCTAACCATGCTAGCTAACCTAGCTTTTAGTTGTTAGGAGATGATGGATTTGATACATAGAGTGAACTGGAAAGACGGTTAACTAAAACCATACTGTAGAAATCCTTGTTAACCTTGCCTATCTGCGACTAGACCGACCCGTGAACATTTAATCTGGCTTCTACTACTAACATTAACGTTAGTTGCAGGCTAACCCAACGCAGGACAGACGTTAGAGTAAATAAACGTACCTCCGTCTTCGTTGTCATCTTCGTCCACTTCAGCCTCTCTTTCTCGCTTCAGAGAAACCATGACAGCAGTTAGCTCACGATCCTAATTTCAAAACAACAAAACAGTAACGTTACAACTTTATTTGGACGAGATGAATGGGTCAAGCACCGTGCACATCGAGACCTCGAAACTCGCGGCGGTTGTACGTCGCAACTACCAAATAGCAGACTAAAACCTAACCCGGAGTTTGAAGCGTTTGAAGCTAACGCTAGGTATACTCAATGCCAAAAACACTGTGATAACTTGTTGGTTTTGCGACAGCATAAACTGATTTCTTTATTAGTTTATTATTAGTTTTATTTTTATTAGTTTTGCAATTTTCTGTTCTGTGGTTTAAAAAATAAGTCTTCGCTTAAAAACAACGTGGATCTTTAAACTATTGTGAATTTGTAAACTCCGGGAGTGTTACAATAGGACAACAATTTACAATTAGCTAGCATGTAGCTTTTTGTCAGTTGTCTATGGATCTGACTGAGACTTGTTGCAATTATTAGCGTCATTAGCTCACAAATACTGTTACCCTAGTGGGACTGTTTGTTGAAATGGATATTTTAAGAGACGATGAAGTGCATGACCTGAAATACAAACCAGGGGGCCGTTTGGATATGAGCCACGGCTTCCTGCACCATATCCGGAGGAACCAGATTGCTAGGTGATTTCCTCAACTACCGTTAGCTAATGCTAGTAGCTAGGATCTGAGCTAGTTCACATTATCTATTGCTATAACCATATTTTTGTTAACAGAAGTTTATGTGATAGTGAAGGAAAGCTCATTTATAGGGCAGGTAACTTATTGCACCTTCTTTTACGTTCAAAGTGAAAATAAAATGAAATGTCGCACAGGCCCGTTGGCTAAAGTTATCCATGGTTGAGGACATTGGAGGCAAAACAACATGTAACTTAACAGCTTATTGCAAACCAATCAAAGTTACAGGTTTTAATATCAAATGACAGGCGAAGTGAATATGTTGGAAATGTTTTTCAGACAGAACCTCCCTGAGAAACTTGAGAAAACTGAGAAATAAAAAGTACAAAGCACCTTTTACCACATGTTCAGGTACTCAGCACTTGGGCAGATATTTCTTCCATTCTTGTTACTAGTTTGGTGTGTCCAGTTTTTAGGTTAATGCAATGTATGACATAAAGACTACAAATATAACAGTAGCCTTTGTTGCTAACCATTGACACAGCAATGCTAAATGAAATGAAAAATGCATTTGAGAATGCCACAGTTCATTTGTCTGTGAAAATTAATAATTATTTTAGTTTTATGATTCTCTTTTGGAGGTAGAAGAAGAATAGAGTTGGGATGAGGAAGCTTACCCTAACCCTTAGACTTATTAGCATATTTTTTGTTTGTTTTAGGAAAACAGGACTGCAATTCTTATGTTTCAAATATCAAACAAGTACAAGATTACTTTATTTCGGTTGTTTAACTAACTAGGTTAGAAGGTCAGAGAGATGCCATAACGCCTGTGGTATACTGTACATTTCCAAGCTATAACAACATTTTGATTTCTCATCTCTTCAAGAGATGACTATGATAAAGAGGTGAAGCAAGCCAAAGAGCTTCAGCGGCGGAGGCACACCACAACTCCTAGACGACCCCGTCGACCCGATATCCAAGTGTACCATCCTCGCCGCAGATGTGAGTTTCATGTGCTTTGTTATGTTTTTTTGCCAAGAGTCAATACACTAATCCAGTTAAGAGAATATGCATGTGTGTATGCTCATTTTCCAGATGGATCAGAGCCGGGGGCTGGTGCTGAGGTTGAAGAGTGGAATGAGAGTGGGTCAAGTACAGAGACGGAGACCCATGGAACTGAACTCTTCTGGCTCGACTATCAGGCAGACTCTGGTACCATTACCTCCTTCCTGGTGCACAAGGTTAATGCACATCCCTTTGAATGATGTTTCTGGTTCTTTAATCTATTTTATCTTGGTTTGGTCTTAATTCCCTCATTTTCTTTCTGGTTCTAAAGGAGGATAAGCCTGAGAAAGTGGTGGAACATGTTGCAGAGAAGAACATCCTGGATTCAGCAATGAGGGCAGCTCTAGAGGCTCGAATTCGAAAAGAAATGGACAAAAGACGAGACAAACGCTGAGTGATATTCTCAAACAATAGATTATGATGATACAGGGGCTACAGGCAAAGACGAGCAATTCTTCATTTGCAGCTCTGCGCTCCTCCAAAGCATTAACACTGTAGACAGTGTTCGGGGCATAATGAGGACTCTGGGATCATGTACGGTGACTGTCAGCAGAGATCCAACTTGATGATCCACAATTGAGCCATCTTCTGTTTTCACAGAAGAAGAAATGGCATGTATCATTGACAGTAAGGTTGGGAAATGACTGTCAGGTTCATGTTTACTACATTTTACTCATCTTGAACTGTTACCTCATACCCTGATACATTACTTTAGGGACACTTTGTACACCTTCAAGTTGACTGGATGTATAAAATTGTGTCATTGCTTTGTAAGAGTTAAATTAAGAAAGGAGTGGGTACTCTCCTACAGAGAGGACTGTTCCTCCGATGAACATGTCCTACATTTCTTGTGTTTACAAAGATCTAGTTTTTATAAACAAGATTTTACTTTTCAGTAAAATGCTGTGAACGGGAACATCAGTCTATCAGCAATTTTAAGAAATGTGAGAATTTAGTTTTGTCTCTTTGAGTTGGAGAGTTTAGTGGATGTAGCCACAATAATGTGTTTGTGTATCAGCTGTGTTTCGTTGTTTTCAGTATTCTAATTTATTTTTGGGTCATTGAAATACTTTTATTTTTGATACTGTAATATTTTTTGAGGACATAAATCTTTACATATAAAATGACATATACATAAAAGCCACGTATTACTGTCGAAATGTGTCTGGATGTGCACTTAATGGAATTGAACAGCCATAAAATGTGAATGTTCTTTTTCGTAGTGTCTTGTTGTAAAAACATTCAAATCTTTGGGGGGAAAATACCAGATGAGCACTTTGTCAAGTTTGATCCATTCAATCCTCAAATATACATTGGTGGGAATACATAGTGTTGTAATAGAGCAAGTGGTTCACATCATGTCCTCAGTAGGTGGCAGTATGAATCAACCTTTCAGATCTACATCTTTTATGTGTCTCAACTTGTTCTAATAAGTCAAATGAGTGCATAGTAAGAGTGTGTTTTAATTTTAAAGACAAATGGCTACTTTCATTTTCTATACACAAGACATTCACAGTTATTGTCAGTCATTCTGAAATGTCACATTGGTTCTTCAGTGAGGATAGTTAGGCGATATTTGTTGAACCTGTAGCGCTTCTTACTCAAAAGGTAGAAATGAGTGCTAAACAGTGAATTTGCAGGGTCACTGTATAATATTTGGCGGTGCTTGTCTGTCAATGATCAGTCCTTGGACTCTATACACAAGATAAGAGAGTCACAGTCTTTTGTGTCTTAAGCCAGGGCAAACTCTCTTAGAGTTAAGTCAAGAGTTAAGATAAGAGACATGCTACAATGTAAATAAGTAATATTACAAATGAGGTTTACATTTTGTCTAAAACTTGTTTGCAGTGCTCCATACTGTGTGTAAACTTCTGTATCTCATGCATTATTTATTGTATGAGGAGCTGCCCCTGATTTGACCTGATTTTAAGATTTTTTTTCTGTTGTTCATGGCCTGTTTTGTTATTAGCCATTGTTTTACTTCGTGGAGGTCTAGTTTGCCGATGTTAGAATTACCCAGCAAGAGCTAGCTAGGGATGTACTATAATCCCACTCCAGTCAAATTCTCAGCGTCTCTGAAACATACCTACAACAAAGCTGATGTAAAGGAGAGGTTTGTCGAGCTGTGGGTTGCAAGCATTGACAGCCTTGGAACACAGAAATAAGAAAAAATGCGTTCTTAAGAAGGGTAGCATTCCCCTTTAAAACTTAGATACCAGCAGACAGTAGTGCACAGGTTAAATGTGTTGGTGTCTCATCAAACAGAAACATAGCAGAAAATCTTTTCCTAACTCCCTGCTGAAAAGTGAAAACAGAAAGTTCCACTACAATCCCCTAGCTGTGGGAAAAAAACAAGTTGACATTTGGACAGTGTCGAGTCTTAAAAAGTTACAACAAACTTAATGTATTCCAGTGTTTCAGTGTTTTCCTTCAAATGTAAAACTGCAGGATTTTA